>JAAAYG020008086.1:0-25622 GCA_009936455.2 Tomocerus minor | reverse complement strand
ATGTAAGTAAGGGTTACTTATTTATCCTTGTAAGTATGGTATGGTAAGGTATGGGTTTCCTAAATAGTTCACCTCTGGCCGGTAGAAGGCAAGAAAAACTTCCACCTCCAATCCACGTTCGTCCACGACCTTCTTGAACACATTTCCTTCTGCTTGGCAACAGCACTGGATTCATGCATGCATCCTGAACATCTATATGGCTTAGTAGGTATTGGCGTGTGTCTCTACATATGGCTTCCACTCTGCTAAAACTTTCAACTTCCAAACACCCGAATTTCTCTGCCATTTTAAAGAGAGAGAGAGAGGGGATTCGTGTTTTACATCTTTGATATGCTACACAAAAACTTGGAACACGAAGTCACAGCATGTAATATACATTTACTCCTATTCTACTAGCGTCCTTTCACCATTTCACAAAAGCACTCTTTGATAATAATGTCTAATATTTTATGGCCCAATCTACAGGGCATTGTACATATGGCATTTATGAATAGCTTTATATAATATAATGTTCAAAATCTTGCAAGGATATCAATAGCCAGCTTGCATGCAACACTAACACTGTGCATTATGTAATACTAATATAATAACACAAACGAGGCTTTACATGCAAATGTGAATGTTACTATATTTTTAGTATACCTTAACCTAATACTACAACCATACACACACGTCAAATAAATCTGTTGTTTTCTATGCTTCTAGATTTGTAAGAGCAATGCACTTTTAGCACGAGAAAATAAAGAATGAAAATAAATAATTAAATAATTTGTATAGGCAAATGCATTAAATAAATCTCATTTCTTAAGCAAAACTACAATTTTCTATTTACTATGCGTTTCAAATCTACTTAACTGAGTACAAGAAACTTACAAATATTAATACCATTTTACTGATATGATATGCACTTGAAGTGTTCCATCCAACAATTCATAACATCCAATATGAGGAAATTTTCGTTTTGCAAACCCACATTACTGGGCATGGTGCACATAATATACTAACAAATGTGTTTATGGATAAACACAGCTTTTCTAAGAAATAATTTTAGTACAACTGATTTTACACTAAAAGCATAAATATTAAGAAGCACTAGGCGCAGTTCTTTTTGCGGTTTCAATAGTTTTCCTACTCTTCTATAATGGTGTAATCTCAAAACTATTTTTGCACATACTTTATAAAATACAGACGTTAGTAATGCTCAATTTAAAAGCTTAATTTTCTAACCTCATAGTTGTAGCCTGCCAAAAGTGAAAATTCATACCTTTTGCAAATTGCAAGTAGTACAAAAAACATAATCATAATTACCTCAAGTACTTCAATAGCATTATCATTATTTATCATATGCAAATTTTTACTTGAGCCTATACAAAACACACCTTTAAAAAATAGAACTTCATTAATCAAAGTGTAGTCAAATATATTAAACAATCGATGTTCACAAGCCCAATTTAAATTACATCTTTCATGGGATGCATGCTAATAAATGAGCATTGATTCATTATATTTACTATAACTGCAGAAAACAAATAAGAAAACATTGAAAATGAGCTTTATCATACTGGGTGCATAGGGCACCAAGGCTTGCTATGTTATAATAACAATTTCAATATGGTTTCCCAATACACACTTATTAAGACAACGGCAAATAATTGGCGGTGTGCGATGCGTTGTATTTATAGCAAGCACATTTTCCGCTTTTGTTTCTAAACAAACGCGTATGTATCAATACACACATATCTGTCAGAAAGAAAACAAATAAACTGTTCAAAATGCGTACATGTAACAGGAACGAAGGGAGGAATGACACACGAAATAGAAAAGTTAAGTATTGGCTGGAATGATTGAAAGGGGAGACAGGCAACCATGTCATGTCTGTGAAAAACATACATTATATCGATCCCAGGCAGGCAGGGATTTCTAATTCATCACTCAAACTTTCCCTACATTAAATATTACTGTCTACTTTATGTCGAATGTTTCATTGTGCGGATGTGTGTTGTTCTTCTAAGCATCGTTACACTGTCGTTGCATCACATTTTCACTTTATTTTCCGTGACAGCATACAATTCATAACCGAGAAACAGTTTTAAAGATGTCTCATGGAAAAATTCGTACAAGCCAACTCACCGTTGTGCTGTATAGAACTGGGTTCAATTTCTTGACGTATTTTTTTAATAGAATAGTAATAAGCTCTAATTATCGACACTATTATATGGTATGTATTTGTCTCATCGTAAAATAGGCATATCTAATATGAAATTGTACACACACAGAGACATGAGAATGGAATGAGTATATTATGTATGTATAAGAAGTGTGTTGACAGGGCTTTAAAAGTTAACTTGATTGGATTTATTAGTGAAAGCCAAACTTGGACTCAATATTACACAAGAATCAAATATAATAATCTTAAAATTTAAGGTATAAGGTAATAGTATAGCATATCTTAATTTTAACCCTCCCCCAACTTTTGTTTAACTGAGAAGAGCTACATAACACATTTTCAGAAATATAAACTAGCAATGTCACTTGCACAGAAAAAACGGTTGTGTGAGCCAGTGCATTTTTGTGTGGATATACAATTTGAAAGAAATTCAAAACTATATGTATTGATAAGTGCGCGCGGCAATAATGTCACTGTCACATACGAAAAAAATTGATAAGTGAATGTTAGTTTTTGAGAAAAGGGATTTATTAGAATGGTTATTTTATATAGACGCTGACCTTAAGCTTTTCACTAAAAACAGTTGTTATCCTCAAGTAATAATGGAACTTAACTTAAGGGTTAATCACGATATTGTAAACACGAAAGCGTAGGTATTTCAGTAACGTTCAAGTAGAAGGAAACAATTTGTCTTTCTATCAAATCTTAACAATACACATCTTCATAATACGTTTACTTACAACAACAGGTTCAAAAAACCACCCACTTACTAAGTATGTAATACAGACAGAACGGAAATCAATTCAATACATAGTTTAAGTATAGCGATCATAGCGTTGCATCGACTCCTACTCAATTCTAATCCAATAACACTAGAATAATTCTTAATATCGTTAGTTTTTAGTAGTACGTTAATAAGTATTACATAGGCAATAGCTATTAATAGTATTATGTAATTAATGGATAAAGGAAAAGTATTACGACTTGGTGTATATCTACAATCTACCGATATGATAATAGGAGCAATGTGCCCATGCCCTATTACCTAATAGCTGTTTTAACTGTAGTCTATGAGTATCAATAAGTAGCATAAACTATTTACGCAATCTTTATATTCATTAATAGTTATTGTTATTTATTACGTCTTGTTAACTTTAGTTACGATTTTTTGATTGAATTGTGTATTAGCGTTGAGTTTCAATTTTAATGCTTATAATGTTGACATTGACATTGACATTGACACTGACTTGTAATTATAAAGTGCTCTTAATCAAATCTCTACATTTACCAATTTTACTCGTCTACAGGTTAAGTACATACAACAATACGTGAACTTTTGCTGACAAAGAGTTGCTGATTTACAGTAATGTAAATGTAATGAGTTGATTACTACATGTGCTGCCACATTTTACTAATCTACCTATTTGTTCCGTTACTTTCCTTTTCTTCTTACATACAATTAGGCATAATACGCATAACATATGAAAACAATGCTGAAATTCCCGTTCTTTACAACTCCAATGTTATTAAATTCATTCCATCATATCAGCTTTCTTGCCGAATTTCAATAACTCTCTACGATCCCAGACAAAGCTTCATACGTTATCTATCACATCATGTCACATTTGCAAAAAAGCCCAAATCTTATTCTCACTGGTCACCATTACGAGTGCTATGGTCAAATCAAAAGACGGACCATGTTACATTAAGTAGTAATAATTTTCTAACAGTAAATAACTGGGATGCAGTAATTATATTTCCTGCCATCCGAATAACATGAATCTACAGTTGTGATTTTTTTTTAGCTTTCTTTATAATTATTCCTTCCATGTACAAACAGGACATTCACAACAGAAGCAGAAATATTCACATTATATAACATAGCTACTGTAAATGTACGTTGTATTGTAGTGGAGTGATTTCACATGGACAATCAGCTTTTCCCCACACTCATAAATGAATTTACTCAAAATGCGTACCCCTTTCTCCAAACGCCTTCCCTCAAATTAAATGTCTACGGTTAAAGTCTTTAAAGGGCTGTTAATTGTTAATATAAGTTTACAAAAAATGTGATCCTCGTCTTACTTTCATCATTCCTTCTTTCATAGTTCCTCGCCGCCTACTCTACCTGTGTAACTAATTACACAGAAAATTCATTTGTGGTGTGGTATATAAGGTTACATTCTACCAACACCAAAAAGTATGATTCGTGTCACGTTTTTGTAATTACAGTATACGAGCCATATGCTTGCATGTAAGTATAAGCGTGTTGAATTCAGTTGGATGTTGGAACTGGACAACTAGTCAAAATCAACACATTCTCTTTGACTGACATTAAAGAATAATCCATGAGTCATAGTCATCTAATGGCTCATAACTTGTAGAAAATATTAATTCCTAGTGTATAGCAGTACGGAACGGAGTATCATTAATAGTACTTTCCTTTATCATTTACCAATTCATGTTATGTATGCTAGCAAAAGCTGTGTTGACACAACGCATTTATCTGTATGCGACCCTCCAAATTCTAAAAAATGTTGACTATTTTCTAATAATGTTAAATCCACTACTCTCCAATTAAATCCTTCAAAACGCCTGAGCTATGTCCAAAACACTGAAACAAATAATGAACGTAAATACGTCAACTAATCATATTTTTACAACTATTAATACAGAAAATTCAATGCATTTCTTCCAGGGATTTACTATATTTTATAGATCAATTGCCTTAAGCTAATATATTTAGGCGTATAGTATTTAGGTATAGTAATTATCATTTTGCTAAATACTACACAATCCAAAAATTTTCTACGACCGCTTTTTACAGGTATTCAGTAATTTAATGATGATAAATAGAAATTGAAAGCAAAAAGATCGTGTAGATGTAGGTAAGTTTAATATCTATTAGTACCATATAAATGCAACCATGATACAACATTTGAGAATGTCCTGAATCCAATTAAACAATTTTATGATGGAATTTTAATATTATTTGCTCATACATACAGAACAGCAGAACTCGATCTCGATTGATTCAATTGCGACTTAAAGTCGAGTCTCCTTCATCTTTCAATTTAGCTTAATTTGATGTATGATGTAATTGTCGTGAAGAGTACTAGTAGTGTATAGTGTAGTCGAAGTTAAAATAGTACACGGAGATTTGCTCGTGGCTTGCACCAAACTGCATTTATTGGGCTTTCTCCTTCTTCAAGAAAGGAACTGCGGCTGTCACTCTGCGTTCAATCAAACATCATAAATGAAATATCAGCATTAAGTCCTTGCTAACAACTAATGGCTCCTTCTACGAAATCATTCTCCGTCCTGTTTAACCGCAATACAATCAAAAACAAAATATAAAGGACACTTACTTGGCATTAATTTCCGCAATCTTTCCCCAAACCAGATCGATGTATTGATCAATGACAGTTTTGTTGGTCTCATATACTTTTGGCAGTGCAAAGAGAGCCACGAAGCCTGAGTAGAAAACAAAAGCAGTTATATTACAACACTGGAACAAAACATCAACAAATGTCGGCAGTTCACGACACTACTCATTTACTAACGTAGGTATATGAACTCAACTATAACGTATTGATCGATTTAAGTTGCAGCCAACTTGTAGATCATAGTACAAATAATGACGGAATTGTTTCCTTACTCAAAATAAGAAGGGTAAGTCCGTTGAACCATGATCCAATATACGTTAGGGCATACAGAAACAATCCAAACTTGGCCGAGTCGACAAGGTCTTCAACAAGAAACAGGCGACGCAGTTGGGTCACGGTGGTGTTTACATAAGTGATGATAGCAGTGCTGAGCTCTTGAGCCTTATCGCTGGGAAGAGCTACGTCCAAATCCAAATATTCCCTGCACAAATATTATGTCATTAAACAACGAATTTTTAAAAACCCTTATAGCAAATTACAATAATTAAAAAATAAATAAACTGAATATTGTTTTAAATCAGAACATACTTAAATGGATGTCCCTCATTTGTCTTTTGGACTGCCTGGAGCACACTCTTGTATACTCTAAATGCAAAAGTGCCAGAAAGAACTGCAAGGGAGGTATAGGCAACAACACTGATGAGAGACAGTAACGTCAAGGCGATCAAAATGACGAAAATTGACCCAAATACGATTCCAGATTTCTTGGGATCTCTCCAGTACACCAGCTCACTCACTAAAATTATGTAAGAAAAATGTTAGACCGTAAGTATCAACATACATAATACTGTATACAAAACTGCAGTGTACGTATTATTGGTTTAAGCCAAACAAAATTTCAAACCCACAAAATTCCATTAATATTTCACGCCCAAACAACTAAAACCAAAATTTTCTAAAATACCTGGCCCATCATCATAAATTTGTTCAGTTGGATCAGCGGAGTTTGACCCAGTACGACTTTTGCGACCCATATGGAATAATTTGTAAGTGAAAAACACGAACCAAGAGAGCAAATAATACTAAATATAACCCTGTTAAACTCTTGTGGACCACAAGAGCTAGGTTACTATGTTAAAATACTGAATATATTACTACAATTCAAAGTCGCAAGTTCAAAAAACCAAAATCTAGAATTTCCAACGTATGTAGTAGTATGTTACTGCTTTCTCAATCAGTCTACTACGTAACAATACGGTGGTTGTTGAGTTGAAAGAAATTTCAACCCTCGTTACGGTCTCTGAGAAAGTCTGGGCAGCATGTGAGCAAAGAGTGGTGCGTGCAAATATACCATATGCGTGTTCACCTTGCCACAGCCAGCTCGACGATTTGCTTAGGGTTAGTTTGTACTAGCTAGCTTTTTGTTTAATCCAACAAAACCAGTCGTAAAACGGTCTGTGTGATGTGCAGTAAAACTACAAAGATAAGACCACGACTATCTCGACTATGAGAAAAAGCATATTACTACAAGGCATGACTACTGGTGTACCTAAAATATTTTCGATATCACAGAATACAGACAGACAGACAAGTATAACCTACTACACATACAGATCCCTACACAACTAACTATCTTTCTGGCGAGCCAGCCAAAACAAAATTCAGTGGATTAAGAACAATATTTCAAACTACCGTATCAATAACAATATACATTTATTACCAACTAAACAGATATAATGATTACGTGGACAATAAATGTATACTATGTGCAGTATAAACATGAATACATGCCTAGTACAGTTATAATATTATAGCCATAGCATATTCATTTCATATTGAGCTAACCCTGAGTGAGTCAGTGAGTTTAATGTTTAAGGTACAATGTACAAAAATCTTGGTACATTATCTGCATAACTAGGTCCCACCTAATGTACTCAACTGGAAACGTACAATAATACTCTATAATATTAACCAGGTAAAATATTTTTAAGCTAGAATCATAAAAATAAGTTTAAATGGATGAACGTTTAAAAAACTAAGTGATATCTCTTAATCGGAATTGAGGTTACTTTTAAATAGTGTAGGTATATTGTATGCTGTGCCGGACATATGGCACACGGATAATGGACGGGTTCTGCATTTGGCAGATAGAGATAGAATCAGATAGATACAATATTCTGACATTTCAAAAAAACCATGGATAATGGATATATAAATAGGAAGCAAACAGGCTAAAAATGAAGATAATATTTCATTAAAAAATAATTTCTTTGTTGCATTACAATTACAGTAAACAATGCATTGATCAAATGTGTAAAATAATGGAACAAAATTTTCTAAACCGCAGGCTATTGCATTGGCTCAGTGATAAAAATGGTAACACAAAGCATTAAATTAATTTGTGTTATTTAATCATATGCTCTTAATTTTTCCTTACACTTTTACAATCCAATGGTAATAATAGCTTTTGTATGCAGTGCACATAACTTTAAACATTTTGCTATACTTAGCAGCCTAATTTTACACATTGTACCACTGATGAGGTAAATAGCAAGGTGGTATAGTAGTAATCTTTAGTATATAGTGTGTGCGCCTGCATAGTCCAAAGTATATTGTATACCCTTCATCGTTTCGTTATTTTATAGGCTAGATACTGATAGATCGTGATCTAAAAATGAACCTAAATCAAGACCTATTTTGAGCCTAGCTTTTGTCCCCCGGTTCCAACATCCTATCTTTTCTTACAACTCTGACACTACACTCGCTACAGGATTGCACACAAACTCAGTTCATGCCCCACTCATGCTACACAATCCACTATCTATACTTTACTGTGCACCACATTCACTACATGCACTTTGCATACGTATAACTCTGAAGTACAAACTGTCTTCTCAAGAGTTCAGTTACACTGTTGATCGTAAGTTAGAATATTATATGCATAGTATCATCTACTACGTTAAATGTATCTTGGCAAAAGGTTCACCCGGTTAAAATTGCGAGACAGTAGTGGCGGTATGGAACAGCCACGAACTATAGTTTCTTTCTTTGAAAATCTAGGCTGGTGACTTGTCTCTGTCTCTTTGTACCACTACCACTGATTACCGACTTTCACGTAACCACTCGGATTTGAGTTCCTAATCCATTGTGCATACTCTAAGTGTACGACCAGTAAGACGCAATAAAATAACTACGTACGCATCGATATACAAAAGCTTAATGAAGTAAGTCCTGGACAATATACTGGTCACTGCTACCCAATGCAATTTGAGTACTTTAAGATTATCATGATAATAACCAATTACTATGAGATACTTAAAACTTTGCTGATCAATACATACCGCATACAGTCGCTATTTGAATGAATACATGCTACCTGGTAATAATTGTAAGATCTAGCCTAAAACCAACTTTAAAAACTTAAAACCATTACTCATTTCACAGTAGCTAATGTGTCTATATTATAAGTATTAAAACTTAAAACATGGGGGTTATGATACATAATTTTGAAACTGGTTTATTTTATTTAGTGAGTTACAGAGTTCAATGTGAGAAAAAACGGAAATGCTAATATTTATCTCTCTAATAGTACATCGATATTTATCGAAACAATTGAAAATGTTCAAATGAAAATGAATGGCAATTGACTGGAGAAGTAAAAAATAAATAAATCTGTATATCGACAATTGAAGTTATCAATTTGAAGGACACAATTGAATGATGAGAAATAAATAAATACCTCTGTTTCTGTGTTCTATTACAACAAAGCAATAACAACAATGCTTGTTCAATAATTACATCAAAAAATGCCACAATTTTAATTTGGTTGTGATTTTTAAAACAAAATCCTCCGACATATTTAATACTTTTAATTCATATTTAAATTCAGCCTTGCCAATTACTTTATGAGCAAAATACATCATTTTTTCAAATCAATAATCCCATTTTTGCTAATGTCGACAATATAGTGCAATTATTAGTCTACATAGACGATAATTGAAAACGGGAGCAGATTCTAGCTATTTTACAATTTCGCTTGTGTGTTATTTTTAACTAAAGTTAAGAGCATTAATTTTAACATTTGTCTCAAGTCTAAACGTTTAAGCAAATTAATTAATACTCCAAGGTACGCTAAGTTGAAAATAAAATATATTTATTTAAGTCAAACTGCTCATCGTATTGTAATATAAATTGATTAATCGATATTAATAAATATTTGCAGATTATTTCCGGTACATACTCTTGCAAATTACGAAACCAAAACTTTAAGTTGCACCACTTTGTCTATTTTTAATATGCTGGGTTCTTCCCCATTCATATATAAAAAAAATCTCAGTATGTAACTTATGGCTTTATATATCAGAGAATCAGGACACTCTATTTCATATTTCAGCCCCATTCGCAAGAATGAAATTGCATTGTTTCGGGATCTAGGTACACTGTAACTATATTGTACATAGGCATTTACAGATCTCTGCATCCACATCTGCAGTATCGTATTTGCTAGGTATAATCTAACAAAGCTATACTGCAAAGTGTGCATAGTCGAAGAGCAAAGTTTCCAAGTATCGAGTATCCACTGCAAACTGCATTTCCACAATTTTACTCCGTGGCCTACAAAACTGCAAGCTATGATTTCACAACTTAATATTCGCGAAATAAAATAGGGTCTGTCCGTCTGTCGTCTCGTTTCTATAATTAATGGATGGGATAGGTTGATAAGTACCTAAACACTAGACATTTTAGGTACACTTTACTAGACTAGACTTTGAGTATCCCCTTGCTCGAGTTAATTTTTAAACGAATAGCAATTAAGAAATGTTTAAGGTTCACTCAAATCTCGAACTACTTCAAAACACTTAAAGACAAAGGCATAACTTACGGCTTTCCTTGTTTATTAACGAAGTCATGGCTATTTCGGTATATTTGAAAAAACCTCTTGACTACAAATTGAGCAAAATGAATTCACTGAGATTTACGTACACTCGGCTCGGTTATGAGAAAATGTCGTGTAGAATAAAAATTCACCAAAATACACTCATCACTATTACTGTCCCTCAAAATTTCTGATTTCGTTTCTTGAAACGCAACAGAATAGGATGGGAACAGGAACTGAACAAACACACACTCCACATGCACAACCACGACAAGTCTAATCCATCTCACACTCTTGTTCAATTAGAAATGCAACCCCTGGGATATATGCTGCATATAGGAGATAAATATATTTCCTTCCAAGTTGCCACTACACAGAAACTTATATATTTCTATCTCCTTCCCTTTGCCCCACTAATAAAAATATATTATATTCAAAGAGCCAACACATTCAAGAGGATCCAAAAAGTGTGACTGCAGCAGTATATACTATGCAAGCAAGTTTCACTCCCAAAACCAACTATATCCTATTTAAATAGAGTATATGTAGTGGATATATGCAAGAGTTGAACTATTTTAGGGACAAAACACAGAGAGAGAGAGAGAGAGAGAGAAGAGAGAGAGAGAATGCTGAGCAGAATATAAGTATAGGACGTCACTTTTGTGAAGCACGGTTTATAGTACAATTTGTCGTGCCAGAAAATTTTTGGCAATGTTACGTCTAAACGTCTGTGTGTGGAGATTTCAAGGGTACAACAGACTAAAGAACAGATAGGGTATTAACATTCACTTTCTCCAACCATGGAAAGGAGACATTTGCTAATGCTAAACTTACACAAAGTAGAGACCACAGGACTGTGTGTGTCTACTATTTTCTAAAATAAAAGGAAGAACATTAGCAAGTCGTCCAAAACTCTGCTCTACTCACTGCTGACTAACATCAACTTCAACTCCTAACAAACTGACAGACACCACTCGGATCGAAATCGAACACAGAAACTCTCACGCACAAAAACATACCCCAGCTGAGTTACCCCCATTTACAAGTCAAGCAATAAGAGCATTAGAACAAACACAGGTCCAGAAAGAACTAGAGCATTGGCTTAGGGCACACTCACTCAAACCTACCTAGTACACTATGTCCTTTTTCCACTAGAGTACATAGATCGGATACTTTTCTGTTCTGCCTTCTCAACTTTACAGTAAGAAGCTACGCAGTTAGGCGCGAGTCCTTCCCGTCGAATCCTACCCGTTCTGGGAGTGCTCAGTGGATGGGATCGATACTGAAGAAATGGCCCTATCCATTCTCTTTCACACCCAAATAAAATTAAAAACGAATATTAACGCAAACTGAATAAGAAATGCAAAAGCACCAACTTAAAATTAATTACTGTATTTATATCCGGAATTTCGTACGTACGAATTTCACATGCTTATTAAAAACTTGCTATTTTCATTCCGCTCCAGCCAAACAAAGAGACCTACTCCTTATATATCACATAAAAACACGTCTTTTTCTATTCAACCTATTTGCTTTTCATTGAATTCGTTCTTACGGCTAGTACTTCCGCCAACAGTTCATTCCCCCAATGGTACATGGCACTTGGCACGCTCGGTTAGTTACCAACTAGTTAGTATTATCCTGAATTAATAAGCACACGCGTAGTACCAAATACCAAATGACCACAAGATATTTAGACAGAATTTATTTGAGATAGGTACGCAAAACGATAGGTCACCAAAATAAATTTGAATAGGCTTATCTATGTCCTTTCATGAATGCCAATCAACGACAGGCACGGGTGGTTATTCTGTCATTCCCCATCCCGACTTTTCGGAAGGGATTCGGCGGGAACCATCCAAACCCCATTTCCCCACCCGCCCGACAAAAAAAACCATTCCCTGCCCCAATTTTTAACCCTATCCGCCAAAGAAGAAATATTTTCGACTTCTTGAGAGGTTACGATGCAAGCTGAGCCTTGAGAGGTTACGATGTCATGACTTGTGAAACAATAAATAATTGAAAATTGTGACCTATGAGTAATGTCAAAAGGTCGAAGTAGTGTCATTTTTTCGTAATTTTGACGATTTGAAAAAATACCCCGAACTGCACCATAGACGAATTTCTTTTATAAAGCTTCACACAAACCGGCCGACTAATTTCGGAGTTTTTTTTATGTTTTATATTATTATATATTGCCTATTTATCCTTTTTTTCATGTTTTTTTTCGGCATTTTTCACTTTACCCCTAACACTGGGGGAATTATTTTTTTGCTCCCTGTCGTTGGTTGACATTCATGAAGAGGCATAGAAACACTTTAGTTTTTATTTTAGTGGCCAAAAAGTTCTGTGTACCTATCTCAAATTATACTATCCATGAATGACATTATGTGGTCCCTGAAAGAATTTTTGAAATTCACACGCATTCATACATCTAGGAGTAGTTTTCTTATCCGAATACTAATATTTAATATCTGCATGGTGAAATTTTGAAAGGACGCCACCATCACCGCAGACATGAAAAATTTTATGCGAAAATTCCGCGATCTAAAAACCATATGCTTACTTTACATAATATAATTATAATCTTATCTTGCACTTTTTCAGCCAATTTCTACACTAAATACCTCCCACTCGGCGATAGAATTATGACTATACACGTAAAATAAACCTTTTGAACTACAAATCCACATTGAATTTACTAACCTGTTGGGTGCAGCTTGTTGGGGTCAAACCACGCTTCTGTAAAAAGCAATAAAATACATATATTTATTACTAATTATATAATGAAATATCCACGGTAAATATGTATAAACATTATTAATTTAATCATTAGTAATTCAACCTTTAAATCTACAAATGCCTAGACCTACAGTAAATGTCGTTTGGAGTTAGGTAGTCTTTGTCATGTCATTAGTTATAGTTATAGTCTTTTACTAGTCCAATGTGTTATTTTTTATTTACAACAGTTAGTGAAAATATGAATGTTTACGACGATGGCACCAATTCATATCAGATTGTACATTTCTATACCATCAGAAAACTAGTTTATATTTTGAAACTGAATAGCATGCTATGTATCAACTTTCCAGTTTCCGACGATTTTAATTTACGACAAAAGTGCCTAAATTACGGTGAAAGTAATGGAGAAAGAATGTTGAATGAAACTGTCGCAGACAATGCATATGGAAAGGGAAGGACAGGGAAAGCGGTATGTGTAGCTCGGTCATGGTAATGTACATATACCTTACAAGATGCTGTTATGAAGACAAAAATATTCATTGTGAAATTTTTTAAAATACCGTATGTTCCAAAACACATTCCCAGTCTCATCTTGGATATTGAATCCCTTCCGTCCATATTAAGAGTTTTTTAGATTGAATAATCACAACAACCCTCGAAATTATAGTATAAACCCCAAAATACAATCCCTAACGTCACTGTAGCACTATATGACTTGGGATAGGGAACCGATATTAAGTATGTTTGCTATACAGCAATTAATTGAGTACATACACAATTAGTTTCTGAAAGTTTTATTATGTATCTGCACACAATATTACTTGTAGTTGGCACTTGGCAATGTCATTGGCATCATCATAATAATTAATGCAGTACACAACAAGGAGGTAAAGACATAAATGGTTGGGTTGGGATTCTGGATCCACGCAAATTGAATACTCTACCCACAGTGTCACTTATGCGTGTGCAAACTTTACTAGAATCGATTTACTGAGTGAGGAAAGTCTGAAAACAGGCTGCACTGGCATATAATTATATTTTAGTACCCAATAAAATTATTTGTAATAGGCTACTTTTGAGATTTGAAAAGGATATAAAAATAGTGATAAAAACGAAATTCAAAATTAACTGCATCGTAAACCTAGAGAACCACATTATAATCGATCGAACGTTTATAAATTATAATGAAATGAACCAGGAAGGATGGTAATTTCCTTATCCTTTCTTATGATTTATTTATTTAAAAAATTATTTTGTCCTCTTTTTGATAATTTTTGTTTATTCTGTTTCTGTTTGACAATTCTAAATAATACTTTTGCTTCTACATTTTTCCGATCGCCAGCAAGTTGGCAAGAATGGGTTTACTGACCGATTTGCGATACATCAGAGAACTTTCTAGATGGGGCTTCAAATTACCGACACTACAATTCTCAATTATGTGAAACGAGATTATCAATAGGAACTTAAGGTTCGTACAGCATGGCTTATTTTAATGTGAAATCCGACAGTGCACATTTAATGAACTAAGCTCTATCCCCAAGGATTGCATTCACACCAATCAAGGATAGTAGATAAAAATAACAATACCATTGCTATGAATTACAAATAAAATAACAAAATCTTCCTTTAGATAAACGTTAAATAATTCATAAAAAACCTACTTTACATATACTTTTTAGCACATATAAAACCGTATCAACGCAAACGTCTTCAACGTATCTGTGGTTATTATAATATCTAATCTATGCCAGTAATAAAAATACTATCACCACTTTATCTATATTGCTATTGAGTTAGCTAGGTAGGTCAGGGTCAGGGCAGGACCATCATGAGTTATATAAATAACAGCATACCAAATTTCTAAAAATGATACTTGATATGCATTTGATTAAGACGCAATAGCAATGCAAATTCGTATTGTTATGTTACATAACGTATTTTGATAATGATGACAAAGGTGTATTGTAAGTAGTGTGGGAGGGTGGATGAATCATTATTACCATCAATAGTCATTGGCACACATTCACTTTTCTTAATATTCTGATTATCAGATTATTGAATCGGATTCCGACATTCCGAGAGCTAAATCCATGTGTTCGTTGATCAGTTCATCTGTTTAACAGTTTAGCATATTTTATAAATGCATTATTTGTAAAAAACTAAATTCCTTAGCTTGATTAGTCAACTATAACATAACCATTCATCTATCATGCATGAACAAGATACATATCCTTTTTTGGAAGTTAACTGACAAATTACGAATTTCGAAGGCTATATAGTAATAGTAGATATTGCAATCTAATTTATCTATGAATGTAAATCTGCATCCAAAGGCAGGGATCAAGACATTGCATAAAGTTACATAATAATTGCCTAACTCCAATTCTATGGACACATCATTTTAAAATATTCGTGTACGTAATTGATTTATAATATAATCAGTCCATATTCCATATGATATGATAGCAATATTACGTGGGTCAAAAACAGAAATTAGACCAGGCTTCTTCTCCATGAGATCTCCTGCACCCAGGTCACTGTAAGGACTGGAACCGTTTGAACTTTTTGTTTCTGCGTCGGATAACATTATGGATCCTGAATAGTTAAATGTTAATGAGTTTAAAAATAAATATAAATGAACTAATCGAATCGACCGACAAAACAATAATCAACAGGCAAATTTGAATCAAGTGCATATAAATTCTTCTTTAAACCCAAAAATATTTTTTAAAAAAAGTTCATGAAATTAGTGGACTAGGAGAAAATACATATTTGCAAAAACACAACAGCTTAACTTACCCCAAATTAGTTTGCAATTATTAGATGGCAATCAGACAACCTATGTGGCAATAATAGCTGATAGCAGTTAGTAGCTGATCAAAATAAATTAATTATTTTAGTTTATAGCAGAGTTTGCTTGTGGAGTTTTACTAACACTCAATCACAACTTTCAATCTTATACTGACTTGACGACACGTTCAGCTTTATAAGTTATATAGATTAGATATCAGATCGTCACAGTTCATAATAACACCCCTATTTGTTAACAAATGAGAGAAGTTATTATGTACTATGAATATTACACGAATTTAGACAAATAATATCTATATTCATAATTCATAAACGACCAATAAAATTACTTTCAATTCAAAAGAATAAATATTAGTTATTTCTTTGTTTGCTTGTTAGTCAGTAATATTGTTAGTGTATAAAATTTTATCGAATCAAAAATGTAATTGTTGAAATTGGGGTTACAGTTTTTTGAAGCTTAAATTAATTCATATTTACAGGTTATATTATTTTGCAGTGTCAAGTTAGATTTGGACTGGACAACTGACAATGGTAAAAAATAATCATTCAAAAATACCAATTCATCGGAACTGTTGTAAATGCTAAATGCAAGAACAAATTATTTAATTGTACTATGATTTAAAACTGAAAACAGCCTAATGATAATGATATTAATCTGAACCCTATATAATATATTAAGTTACAGAAATCAAATTTTAACATATCTTGTAATAAAAATTTCTAAAATCTCACAATTTTTGTCACAATTTATTATACATAAGGGCAATATTGATTATGCATGAAATGAACTTTACATTGCAATTTTCAATGTTACGACTCACGAGCTAACAACAAAAATAGCAAAATAGACAATAATATATTATTATTTCATTTGAATTAATATTAAATCCATTACAAAAACAAGCAGGACAATAGAAATACAAGAATCCAAAAATTTACGAACTGTGAGGATCAGATGGGTTGCTTTGCTACTACTTTAATTAGATGGGCAATTGGATTTGGATGGACTATGATCCTTGCTTCAGAAATGGACTATGGAATGGACTGGACGGACTATCAAATTGTAAATCACGTAAACAGTTTACTAATTGACAACAATGTACCCACTACCCACGTGATATTAGATATCCAATGAATAACAACAATATTTTTAAGGATTTCTAGTACTATGTATGCTGTGCGAAAGAGGCTGAAACTGACTACGACTGTGAGAGAATGAGATGAGGATGAGAATGAGACTATTAAATTATGTATTTTCCTGCTACTACATCCAGAGATGGGCGCTAATAGCCCTGGCCTGACCATCATGCATTATCATTTCATCATCGTCACAACTTTTGTTACATATAATTTATAAACCTATTTAAAGTAGGTCGATAATTTCAATATTTTCATAAAACCTTGTACTTTCTTTTATGGGTTAGGAATTAAGAAAGTAAGAAAGATTTTGGTAAATAAGTAAATTATAGGTACAGATAATTCATTAAAATATCACAAATTATAATTAATAACTACAGGCATAAAATATGACCATTCGACCACATGCCAATCGTGCTCTGTAAACCGTCTGATTGACTATTAATCGGTAAACCGAATTAATTATAATATAACGTTTTAATGCTGGGAGACTTAGGGCACCACAAGCTGCCGAGTAAAAACCTCAAATATAGTTAGATATTAAACAATTCCCAGAGATGCCCGGGTACTATAGTCTATGACCCCTTTATTTATTGTCCAATAAATCGGCAATTTAATGTGTAGAAAAGCAGAAATATTATTAGTTCTTAGTTTAAAAAAAACTTTTTGAGGTAATTTATGAAGTGACACTGAAAGTGAGTAGGTGGGCAAATGGAAACCACGTTCTTGACATTGGTATTTTTGTAACCAAAATATAAAAAAAAAATTGAGGAAACATATAATTTTAGGTTTTGTTTTTTTTCGTAAAAGTCAGGTAATGTCGACAAACCTGGTATTTATCGAGATGGGCAAGGCAAGGGGTTTGACTAAAATTGCAGCAGATAATGTACTGGGTCGATCTAACTAAGTAAGTACTACGAGATTACAGGAAGGCTAAAATATTACTGCTGTTTGCATCCATGTTTGTATGGAAAATTAAAGCACGTAATAATTACTAGTTTGTACAGTGGACAAGGCATTCACACAAGGTAAATATCTGAAATGAATCGCAATACCGCAAATACTATTATCTCTGAAGTTCTGAACTATATTATCTATTGCAGACTTTTTGCCTTACGCTTATGCCATGCCAAAAGTGCCTAGATTTTTTTTCTACCTGACTGGTTTCCACCGTAAGCGTGATTTTCACGTGAAACGATAACGGCAACAACGCATCCTGAATTGATGCATTATGCAATATATTATTACAGCTTTAGCTAGTCATTTTAATGATGATGATGTGAAGTGATGTGACTAAGCTGTGTGACTTAGCATAAAACAACTACATATTATTTAACATCATTTATACCAACACAAATAGTCAATGATTCAACATAAACAGTGGTTAGTGTAGCTACTTTCGCTTTGTTTGCTAGATATACAAAGTGAAACCCTTGTACATTATAGTAGAATCTTTTTTGTCCCTATTTCTTTCGGTAGGTAATTAGGTAAGTAGTGTAAAGTGTACCATCATTAATTCTAATTCTACTGACTATTTAGTAGTCGCACACATTTGCATAAGGCTGTTGGGATTGTTAGTGAGCTTGTAGTACTTGTGACGTGATGACACATATATTATAAATAACATTTACTTCACTGGTATTACACGTATAATATCTGTTCGGTGAGTTATGGAATTTTTTAAAGACCGTCCTTGCCTCATGTATTTACAAAAAGCCAATAACAATGAGCTTCAACTCACTCTGCCTCGATTTTTTTGTCTCTTGATGCCTGTTTCTATCACGTTAGTTAGGTCCTTTAGTTTATACTGTCATGTATTTTGCTAAAGGTCAAAGGTGTACCAATGATATGTAATACCTAATACTGCATCAAAATAATATACAACTCCATGTAACATTAGCAATTAATAAAATTTCGATACTCAAAAAGGAAACTTACTTGGGTTAAAAGTGTTCAGTAACTTCCGTATGTCGTCGCTGATTTCCATCTCGAATTCCTCAATTGATTTTTGTGACTGTTCTTCAACAGGCGAACTCTTCTGAATTTTAATTTCAGCCTCCTCCATTATATTGGCGAGGGGTTCTTCTTTGGTGTCTGCTTTGGCGTTAATTGTTTCAAATGAATCTTTAGGAATGACATCCTCAAAGTCATCACTGTCCTCAGGCTGACTCTTTTTCTCTTTTGACAATTTATATACATCATCATTAGCAACATCTGTCTTGGTAGACGAATCTTCACTTTCATAATATTTCGGAGCTTGAATTTCATCCAATGACGTTTGCATAGTAATAGATGCCGTCATGATAGGATCTACCGGAAGGTCTTTATGTGCATCTTCTTGCTTTGCCGGCTCATTCGTAAATGGTGGAATGGAAGCCACAGGCTTTGTTTGTTCCGCCTCATGAAATTTGAAGTCGACTTTTTCGTCTATCTCAATAGGATCAGCATCAAGTTCCAGAGGTGGTTGTTGCGTAAATAGACCAGATTCCATCATCTCCGGTGGAATAGCGCCTATGGGCTCCGGTTCTCCAATTAAATCTCCGATAACGTTTTTATTCTCGATGGGAGATATGGATTTCAGACTATTTTTTGAAGAGGAAGGCAATTCATCCAAATCCATCAATGACTCATCCATACGGAAGTCTTTTTGAGGAGACTCTTTCAATACTTCCAAAGAATCTGAAAGCTTATTTGATAGGGGTTGAGACTGGATTGAATCTTCATCAAATTCGTCGTCAATGTGATCATCGTACGTTTTGTGCAGCATAGGAGGCTCTTTTAATTTATTGAAAAGAGATCCATCAGCGTGTTTTGGAACTGGAGGTGGGGCATCCAGTTCATATGCGTGTTTTGGAATTGGAGGAGGGATATCGTCGTCTGAATCATCATCGTCTCCTCTCATTGCTGCAGATAGAAGGCTCGATTGATTTTCAAAAGTTTTCGTTTCCCGGCGTGAGTATTCTTCCTGGTCTATTATTGAATCCTTTCCCTTATTATCTTTACTATCGTTTGCAGATTGACTTTCATTCCCAAAACTAGGTAACAGAGATTCCGATATTTCAGAAATATTTTTTTCCAGTCTTTCCTTTGAGATAACGGGACTTGGGGGACCCTTACAAACAGACTCTGGTAACTTCGGAGGATCCATTCTGTCGTCCAACAATAAATCAGCATGATGTCCAATATCCATCATAGGTTCTGACTGAGTCACTGAGAAAAAGTCGTGAGTAGGAAGTGCACCAGACAGAACAGATTGGCCAATTTCCTTAACACTACTAGGGTCAGACGACGAAGGCGATTCTTTTTCAATTGACTTTTTTGGCGACTCACTACGACCGTCTTTGTAGGAAGTAGGCGGCTCAAATCCAAAATCTAACATATTCGGGGAGATTCTTTCAAACTGGCCCATAGAAGAGTCCGACATTTCGTCCGCAGATACTTTCGCATCTCCTCCAGCCGCAACTTCAGTCTTGTCATTTATAGAGTCCATTTTAAACGAGGAATTGCGAAGCGAATTTACATCACCTACAATGTCATCGATCCCGGTCAAGCCTCCCACATTAAAATCTGTGGGAATTCCGCTTTCCAAAAGGCCTGATTTTGTAAAATCATCAAGATTCGCCTCCACTTTCTCTTTCGCAGAAGTACTGAGATCTGCACTTTGCTGCAAAAATGATGACAACTCCGATGCTTTCTGATCGAATTCCCTGATAATATCTTCTTCAAATGGAGATGCTTTTGATTTCAACTTTTCTTCCACAGTAGATACTCCGGTACCCTTAATGTCCTCTTTTTTACTTAAATCGTCAAACATTGACATTGTTGGTTGATCAATCGTAGATGCAGGTTTATTAATATCCGGAACTGTCCCATGTGATTTGGCATCAAATTCCGCAGAGACATCCATTTTGGTTCCTAAATGGGCAAATATATCAAAACAAAAATAGTTAATATACAAACTCATATGCGACTTCCTATGTCGGATGCAAATTTTTACTGTGTTGTATAAATTACTGCTCACTGTACTTCATTTTAATAATTCTTAATAAGAAGAAATTAACCTTTTGTAAGTGATTTTAGCAGATATATTATAGGACTGGGTGCTATAATTTAATTGTAGTTTTCGATTTCGTTTTTAATTTACTCTTCCTAGTAAAAGGTATTATTGCAAGTTGCAAGCCACAAAACTCCTGAGACAGACTAATAGGTTTCAAATGAGCTCAGACATGCATAGAGAAAATAACCTTAACAATAACACGTAGTCTTAACTTAACATAAACTAAACACGTACGTTAAACGTAAGGATTCTTGTGGATATGATGTAATAAGTAATAACTGTAAGAACAGAAACAGACACACACACGTGTACTATGTAGTACACAAGTAAATATTTTAACAAATTTAGATTTCAGATGACTCAATGAAAACTAAGCGAGAACATGCTAATAATAATGTATACATGAACATACCAGAAATTCACCTTCTGGTATTATGCGTCAAATGCAAAATCATAAATTACTCATTTGAAGTATGAGTCTCTAGAGTCTGCTGGAGCATACTTATCTCTCTGCTGCTGTTTATTAGTATTACGATTTTATGTCTACGTCCTATTTACCTCTATTTAACCCCTATTTAAAAATTACACTAGAAACTCTATAGTAGTACAGTATTTTAATCGACAACAATTGTAATGTCATGGTCTATTTAGCGACAGGTAGCTCTACTACTTAATTCGTCTTCACTACATCAACTACCAACTGTCTATGTCAAAAAAATATAATAAATCTGAGCTCAACTTATAAAATAATTATGCTCTTCTTTAGGTTGTATTATAAGGCTATAGGAAATCAGTTAATTGAGATTGATATGCAATATGCAGTAGCACTTCCATTCCGTAAAACCCGAAGGCTAGCTGTTAAAGCCAGTCGTTTTTTCCCTGCATGATCTTCATGGCTAGGTATACGTTGGTGCACTGACCAGTCGTTATTGGACCACATAAAAGATTGACACGATCCTAATATCCTCCAGTAGTGGCTAGTGTACCACTACCCACTAATGTACAAAACGTTTCGAATAATAATACTATTATTATTTTTATTATTTTGTTTATATTCTTAATCATTATTCGGTAGTACTAATAGTACATACATATATATAGTGCATAGGTAATAGATACCTACAGTTATATCCTTATACTTATAAGAATATAATATTTGGATGCAATAATTGTATTAGGGCCTGGGACTGTGTATATCAATGATAATGGTAATAAACAGGAAGTAACGCCGATGATCGCACCCAATAATGGTACGAACTATTTACGAACGTAAACCTAACTATTAAATTCAGTTGTTTTAAGACTTAAAAAAGGGATTACAAAATACAGTTCCAAAGCATGTCGTTTAGTGTTAAACATTCAGCAAGATCTTAAATGTGTATGACCATAAGTCTACATTACATACTATACGTAGTACGTAGAAAAGGAAGAAATTACGTAATCAATTTATATGCAGAATGAAGATGAAGCAGATTGATACCTGTTTTACTTAGTTGTAATCGTAGACAGCGTAATAACAATAATGAATGAACTGTCTGACTGAATATGTATGTTGTTCTGTCTTATTGTGAGACTGAAGTAATATTTTTATGTGTATACTGTTACAAGAGTAAACAATAGTTGTTTATCATCCTTTGCGGATAAGAATTGCATTAATTAACAAAACACTGCACTATACGAATACGATGCAATTTTAAATTTAATATATACGAATTACAAGACTCAAGTTAACTGCACAGTTTCTTAATTTTCAATGTGTATTGTGAATCGGTGAGATTGTGTTGTATATTACAATACGGTGTGCATTTGATAGAGTTTTTCAGATGCGAATATAGATGTATATGACAAAGACTGGTAAAAAGACTATGATACGACTCATACGACACCGAGTCTGCTTGACTAGATCTGCATGGTACAATACTTACTTGCTACTAGCTTTACTAGCACAAATAAATGCAATATCATAGCAAGATCTGACTCACTCTGTTCAAGTTCTGTCCGTTACGTACAATGATAATGATAGGACTTGCCCAATATATTCTGCACGCCTGGCAAGTGACTGACTAACATAATATTGATTTTGGAGGGTCCAGGATACGGCTGGTCTGCTGAGTGCCGAGTTGCCGACCAACTGCACATAGCAAACTCTTTCTATGTATACTCCAGCTCGGGAATAAAATGATACATTAATACTAGGACTTTTCACCGGGACTTACTATAATCATCATACTTTGTAATCTCCGATATAACCACAAGATTTTTCCTATGCCGTGCCGACAGAGAATATTGGAATATTGTATTATACTGCATCTGAATGTTTTGTATAGTGAAATAGAAGCCTATTATATCACAATAATGCAGTAGGTAACGTAAATTGATAATCAAAAAATAAAATGAAAGTTTTTAATTCAATACTAAACCCTCACATGCACTAACTAATATACTGACTAATGCATATTTATACTATTTATGTAAGATTATAAGACAAAGACTACACTACTGTCTGCGTCTCTACTACTACTACTCTACACGCACTCGCAAAAACTTTAACATTTTAAATATGGAAACAAACTTTGAATTACAAAGGTCCAATCTGCGAAAGAAGGTATTATGTAATTATGTATGCTCTATTAAGCACGAGCGAAGACAGTAAATTGTATTATTATTAAATAGCACCTATATACATAACCATTTAAATCCTTGCTGGTTCAATTTAACCTGGTAAGGTGTGAAATAAGTTTAATAATATTACATAAAGAATTGTCTTGAAATTACCATACATCAATGATTGATTAGTGATTAGTTCCGGAAGGCCTAAACTGTGGACATTGTGGTATGCTAGAAGTAAGTTATGTGCAGCCCTAAAGTAAAGTATTCAACCAGCGATCGACTAATCCGATGAAAATGACATCATTTAACTTTGGCGTGGATCCTGTTTTCACTACCACAGTTTTGCTCAGAGTGGTATCATTATAAGCTTTGAAATAATTTAATTTATTTAAAAGGAAATTATATATTAATTTCTCAACTTATCCTATCCACCAATTTATTTGTGGGAAAAACAGAATTAATTGCTACTTGAGTTAAAGACTGAAGATCAGAAGACCAATTAATGATGGACGCATTTTTAATCCAAAAAAGGACCCGGTTCTAAAATACTAAAGCAGTTACTTTCAGTATGAAAATTAAATTAGCCACAAATCTGATGTTCCTAATTATTTTCCCTGGCGAACCAGGGAAGACAGAACCAACAGTTAGTTGACATGTTTATACTATACACATTTCAACTAACTTCGAATTCAGATGAAGTTCAAATATTATTAAGAATATTCTCTATCCATAAGGGAAAATGACAGCAAAAAATCTTGTATTTTTTTTAAATTATAACGGACCCGAGAATGTCGTTATAATAGGTTGGCATTGGCACTTATGGCTAGCGACAGCGACTAGGTTTTTCGTTAAGCGTTTTATGGGACCCAGGCATATTGGGTGATTGGGTCTGTAGGGATTTCTGGCAGTAAATATGACTTACGCAAACAAGTTAAAGATGAGACTCAAAAAGATATTCCAGATGATAAGGTAAACTCACGAGCCGGGTGGCTATCTTTGACAGCTGTACTTGAATTTTTTAATTGGTCTGCGGTGGAGACAGCAAGTTTAACAAGAATTGTGAAGATTTCCCCAGTCAATGTTTAACTGTAAAGAAGAAACACAAATTAATTAAAAAAAAATTCTAAAGTAATACTTGAAATGAAGCAAATATAGTTCTAGCATGATAGCCACACACATGATCTTATTACCAGTTACCAGCAATGCGTCAACTTTGGCTTATACGTGGCTTATACATACAATCAATGCTTAAATATGCCGACACGCTTTACACTACACATCTCTGTCTGTGACCTAAAATTCTTTCCATATTAATCCAATACCTTTACCGACAATGATCGTAACGTAAATGTAAAACTCTTACCGTTGTAGATTACATTGTCTGAACTTCTCAAAACATACGGAATGAAAATTATATATAACTACGATGAAAATGATGATGTTATATTATGCCAAGGATAATAGTTACTCTCCCTCCCTCTTAACTTATACTTAACTTATCCTCTAGTAACTATATCAATTGTTAGCTGCCTGCCGACCTGTCGAGTATTATTAATAATACTGTTAAATTCTTGTGAGCTGTATGCTGGTCACCATCTTTAACTAAGGGCCAGGTCAATAAACTAGAGAGTTTCCAAAAAAGAATTGTTAGCATTATCATGGGTAAACACGTGTCTATGAATAATTACATTAGTGAACTTGATGAATTGCACATCGATTCTTTGGAAAAAAGAAGACTTGAAACTACTATCAATTTCGGTCTGAATATACTTAAAAGTGAACGTTTCCGCCATCTCCTACCATTATATAATCCTAGGTTAACAATTAATAGCTTTT
>JAAAYG020008064.1:0-25649 GCA_009936455.2 Tomocerus minor | reverse complement strand
ATGTTTTTGATAATATGGGCAAGTGCACATTGACTGTTGCCAATTGGCTGGGATGAAATCTGTTTGCCACATAGTAAATTCAGAACTCAAAAAGTTCATCAGAAGCATATTTTTTTATAGAAAAGTCCAATCAAGTATTTTTTTAGCAGCAGATTTGTCAATTTCTTCAGTTTCACTTTGCGAGGAATATATTAACTGGGAAGCCATTTTATTATTATGTGAATGAGTATTTTGTTCCTTGTTGCAGCCAAGGAGGAGACTACACATATTCGTATGCAGTCGCAGTAGAGCTTTGGATATATGATATATCTACTTCGCTTCTTATCAATGTTTGACTAATCTTGTCTTTCAAATGGGTACTTTACATATACGACAGGAAAGGAAACCTAAGATCCTTATCTGGCTCCATGCACAAACCGTTCCACTTATCTTCACCTCTAGAATACATATTGCTGGAATATCACTTGCTTAGCTTACCTCTTGTTGGAAAACAAAAAAGACTACGACCCAAAGGAAATTCTTTTCATTTAATGTATAATGTATGCTTTCAGTATTTTCATGTACAGTTTAAATTATTTTTAGGGACATCTTCAATTATTCCAATTCCTGAGATGTGAATTTCGCTTTTAGGGATATTTTAATACTATGTTAGGGACATTTTAAATTATTTTAGGGATGACTTAATAGGCACCCACTAGAAAATGATGCCGAAAGAATCCATAGTACTTATTATGTTTCGGAGAAGTAGCCTGGTGAGTAAATAGCAAGTCTACAATTATAATGTACGTAAGTGTGGCATGTGAGGCAGAGAGTAGTGTTTACTCAGAGACGGGCAGACTAGGCAGTGTATTCGGAATGAGAAGTTTTTTGGTAAATTCACCACGTGCATCGCATCAGGCATTTATAGGGAAACGTGGTGGATGGAGGAGCCCGTCCGTATATATTTAGTTGACTGCTCTCCGTCTTCTATAGCAACTTATTGGCATAGCTACACCATCCAGTAACTTTTTTGGCAAACTGTTGTTCCTAACGAGCGTACAATATGTAGCTTGGAAGCAGTGCTTTAATGACACACAACTATGTGCAAATACTGCTGATAGTTGACAATCCCTAATACTTGTTATGGCTTTAATCCTGAAATATCTCAATTCACTAATAAAAGGAGGAAGAGCCGTTTGCCAAGATGTGGCCCAAAATACAATTAGCTCCCTTCTGATAATACTTGAGGACAGTTCCGTTAATCATTGTGTCTGTGCGCAGAGGAGAAAACTCTTTTATTCCCCTGTCATTTAAGTCCTGGAATTTCTTGACAAAATTAAGATATTCCCAGTAATAGCCATTCATTGTGAGCTAACAAGCATCAGCCTTAAAATAGCTAAATGGGACGACATTCACAACAGTCTCAAAAAAGACTGTATCTTCTTATGCTGGAAAACGACTGCGGGGAATCTTAATCGCTTAGACGCTGCCATTAGCACAATTATTGCTAATGCGGATCATTTATGGCATTTGTAAGAAACGGGATTTATGAAAAGCCCTTTGCAGTGGGAGATTTTTCGTATTTATTTGTTTGCCCTAATCTCACTTTTCAGGCAATGAGACATGAAGTGCTGCTGAAGCACACTTGAAGGAGATTCAAGTTGCGCGCAATAATATTATAAAGTCTTTGTTGCTGAGTTCCCTTAAGGACGTTCGTTGAAATGGAAAGAGGGAGTTTCGGATTACTTATACTGTCTAATCTGTATTTATCACCAGCAAGAGAATAATGTATAATGCATGTACAATGATTCATTTGAATAAAATGTGCCATGTTTATTAACAATAAGTAAGTTGACATTGTCAAAATTCAGTTGGCCCGGTTTTTCCTTCACACAAATTTAACGCTCGGTTGGCTGACTGAAGAGGAAGAGAGAGCGAAGGAGTCAGAGAATACAAATTCAAAATCTGAATAATGTTCCTAATAGGGAAAGTTGAGTGCTGGCTGCCTGACGGAGTGAAAGCAAGTTCTGTCCAAAGTTTTATTTGTACTATCTCTCTGCCTCCTGTTTGTGTGTATACACATAGAAATATTATTCAAGAGTTGGATTTCTCTAGTGTTTACTTAGCCACTCTGAGAAGGAAGGCAAAGAGTGTAGTGTAGCCTGTCTTCTCTCCTCAACACCTTCTTTTCTGACACACTTCCTCTCTCACAGCTCACTCCCTTTATAAGCACATTCACCACCACTTCTCATCCCAATACTTAATCTCCATTATTTCAAATTGATTTACAAAAGATTCTAGATTTTGTCCGAGCCCTTTGCCAAAATATAAAGATAATGTGGCACCTGTCAGGGAAAATCCTCTTTCTTGCTTTGGACATCCAAAATATTCATTTCGTTGTTTTAGGTCAGTTTATATGCCCATGAAATTATTGTTCATGGCAACATCAAACGAGACCCTAAATTGTTTACTCAGTTTATAGACTATTAAAAAGTTGAAAATGCTTGATGACAGTAATAATGTGATGAAAATAGGAAAGCCTGATCCCCGTCATATCCTTGTATTGGATGTTATTATTAACGTTGGCCTTCGATATGCGATAAGTTCAAATTTCGGTCGCATTATTCTGCGTTCACGTTTCCAGACAAAAGATCGCTTTTATAAGCGCAAACACTGATACTATGTTAACTTTTACTTACATTTTACATTTTATGTGTGTTATTCCATTCATTTTATAATTATAGCTAAATACATACTCGTACTTATTTGGACATTTTAGATCCTACTTTTCCGGTCTTTGAATATTAGCAATAAATTATTACTGATTTAAATTGCCTCTTACTCAGGTTTGAATATCAAATTACAATATTAGTTTCAGAGGAAATACTCACAATGAATTTAAAATGGGATTACATCACAACACAACATATATTAACATTGCTGATCGTCAGTTGGCTGTTATCTCTTATTATTATTATTATGTAGATAAAAAGCTGATAATAGGGATTTCGTGAAGAGAAATAGACAAAAGTTTTCCGCCATAGCCACAGCTCGTGTTACGATCCAAATATTTGACAGACCTTTTCCAAAGGGTTCAGTTTTTTGGTAAACAGAAATTGTGAATGTGAGTTTTGAGTCAAAAGTGATTTAAGTGAAGGGGATTTGTATGGCTTTATGGTTGTTCTAGTATCTTCCTATGTAATGTCATCGTGAATTATTAGGAAACATCCAAAATGAGTAGGAATAGATCAATATTTTGAATTTTGAGTGGCTTTCATCGCATCTATCTTCGGGGACTTTATCTTACGAGAGTCAAGTGGATTGAAGTGAAAGCTGGAGAAAGTAAGGCTGGAATGTCTTTGGATTATGAATCTCAAACCATTTCCGTTGTCAGAGAACATTTTATAAGGTTTTAGGCGTCGAGCATAGCGTTCCTATACTAATAATAAATAGGGCGCACTAACACCAAGACGAAGGCACTTGAGTATTAGGAGACGGAGACGCTTTCTATCTTTATCTGTTTTACATTACACGTGCTTAGGCTGCTACGCACACCTATAGCTTTTAGCTATGTCTTAGTAGAGTGGCTGAGTGGCATAGCTATCCATCTGCAAAGATAGCCGACAGTCTGTTCATATATTTATGCATTTCACATTCTCGGCACTATTTGTTTTCTGTCCAGATTGCCGGTTAGCAAGACAGCAACCGTGATAAATAGAGCACTTTCGAAACACAAAGACCCTCGACTCCTCTTCTCCAGAATAATGTTTGAAGGATTTGACTTTTGCTCAAGAATTCTATCGCAACTTAAAATCTTTTAAATAAATTACAGTAGACACTAAGTTAATTTACTCTATCAAATTATACAGCTAAACTATTTTTTAAATGTCTAACCGATTTACTAAAAGCCCAAATAACCGCTGTCATGGATTTAAGCGGATTCTAATTTACTCTCTCTATTTATAAATTGACAGGTAGTTAATCCTTTAGAACAATGTCAATCACCAAATACACTGTATAAGGAATCGGAATCCCTTCAAATATTTTAAGAATTTCATACAAGTGTATGAGTGTCCAGGTTATATAACTACATTTTTAATCTTTCTCCACTAGTAATGTTATCCTTCTATTGGAATTTAATTTCCTAGATTTGTAATAATTGGGAATTGGGTTTTCTGTTGCTATACATGGTACTTGTAACTATTAATTTACGCTTGGATGATAGTTACGAGTATTATATAGCAGTTTTGAAGCGATAAGACTCCAGTCAATAAGTTCAACTAGGGGATTCATAGCAACGGGTTCAAACGGATTTCTCCAGGTACTTACTGGTTACTGCTGGAGAGAATCTGTGTTAGTCTATGATAATTGAAGTGTATGTACTTAGCGTTTGTTAGTAAATATTCCGCTTAACGAAGCCAGTCGACTTCTGTGCCCCTATATAGCCCCTCCGTCTAATTCTGCAACGCAGTTGTGCGGCATTAAGAGTGTGAGTCGGAGGGAAACAGCTTGAAAGATGCGAGTGCGACGACAAAACTTAATGAATATGCTAAAACACTGCAAGAGTCAACAAAAGACTCCAATTCGGCAAAACCATTCAAATTTGCATGCAATCATGAAAACATTAGTTTCTGCTCCGCTGCCCGTCTTGATGATTCCTAAAATGGAAGGCAACGATTACTACGGGAGACATTGCCATCTGCAATGACAAAACGCACTTGAATGGCTCATATGAGGTCTTCTTGTAAATGGTAATAATATGGGGGCTCAGCCTTATTTTACATGCATACCTGCTTTTTCTCTTTTCACTCACTACTCACCGACAATAAATATTAAAAAGCTGGACTCATGTGCATTCTTATTGAAAGACTTTGCAGAATAATCCTCTAATGTGTCAACACAACCCACATCATCTCTTAGTGACGATATTAAAAACATTTAATTCTAATTCCAACCACAAAGTTACCTCTTTCATGTGTAAAAACGAGTGAAGTTTAATTAGAAAATGACAAATCCCACGCTAAAACGAATAATGATTTTTGACTTTACCTTGTGATATATACGTACAACAATGAGTGGATTACTAAATGAAAAACTGTTAAAAGATTATTAAAAGTCATTTGATTTGTATTGCGCAGGCTCAGGACAGGACTGTCTCTAAGGCAGCCATAATAAGGAAGTAATAAGGAGCTAGAGTAATAAACATAAATGGAAAGGCTAGGAAATAAAAGTTTAGTTTCGAAAAGTTCCCTTTTTTGGTATTTGTTATTTCTTAATTGGAAGCTATTTAAGTTGTTGAACTGAGATTCAAGATCTGGTTTAAATAGAAACGTAGGCAGTAAAAAAGTTTTTTGGTAGACGTGAAAAGAAGAAGAAAGGTTTAAGAAATGGAATGTGTAAATAGTGCTTAGGAGCAATAAAAGAGTTGATGAAGGAATCATATAAATAAGCTGGCAATAAATTGGTCGTAACAGTTGTAAGTTACATTAGAACATTACATTTGCCATTCAGGAGCTTATATTTATTTACAAGTAGAGATTTTAACAGTTTGTAGTTAAGAAGAAGGGAGTTGTTTAGAGAAGTCGTCGAGCTGTAATATAATGTTATCTTTTGCATCTTGTCGACTAAATTTAACAAAGTGTTGGATTAAAGTGTATCTGATCTTTTCGCTTGTTACATCCTAAAATGAAGCATTAATGTCGCAGTCGCTAAGTATCTTAAGGAGCTAATAAAAAAGTGTGCTAGGGAATGAGGAGTCGAGCAGAGTTCAGGGATTGACGGTGAGTGAGTGATTGTGTTGTGAGTGAATCCCAGTTACTTTTTACGGTGATACTATAGTTAAAAGTCGAAACAAAAGCTGGCTGGGAAGATGCTGCTGCTGGTATTTAGTATTTTGGCTATTTATGTATGTCGCAGTATACAGGAGGACTATTCATTCCGCTAATCTCCAATTCTGTAGCACGAAGAAGTTTATTAAAGGAGAGCGCGCGGCAGTTCTGTTGTACAATGTGACATCTGAACACTATGCCAATATAATAATGCTAGTGAGTGTATTCAGAGTTTTCTAGAGATAAAGGGGATTGGGAGGAAGGAATGTTTTAGGTACTCTGTCCATGATGTTAGTTGATTTTAGTGTTACTTACTCTTGCAGTGCCATTATGTCCCATTCAAACTATGCTCACTTTTACTTTATTATAGGCTACAATTGTGTACAGACATTATGCTCCTAGTGTGAAGTGCTATGGGATGGCTATATAAATTATAGTGGCCCTTATACCTTCTTCCAAAGTGGCAAGAGATCTCTAGCTTCACTAGAAAATACACAAGATTTGGAAAATGATGGGAGTACGAGGGCCAAGTGAAAGATAACCGTTTTATGACTTGCCAAAGTTATTTCCTCTCTTCTTCCCCAAGAAAACTTGTGTAGAGAAACCAAGGCCCTTCTCCATAACACAGATTACAGATATTCTATTCTTTTCCAACAAATCCTCAGTTTTCTTCGGCCTGCTAGAATTAGATACCTCGTCCCGGCATCACATTCAACTATTATTGTAACGACATAGAAGATACACCCGACATTACTCCACTTTTACGTCCATCCGCATCCCATCTTACACATCCATACCACTTTTCTGCACCAAATACTTATGCATACATAATGCTATACTGCACTTTACTTTATTCATCCTATTCCTCTCTCTCTCTCTCTCTCTGTCATCCCAAACTGAAAAAATATCCAAAGAAGATGGATGTGGAGAAATAGCCTCAAAAACAATTTATAGCCATTTTGCAAATTATATTATTGGACGGCTTCCCCAGTCTCAGACTAAAGTAACGCATTCGTCAGAAGGGACTGAAATTGTTTTCGATAAAAAATCTGTATCCATTATCAAATCAAATAAAAAATTAAATGTTGTAGAAAGACGATATTACATTTATCAATCTCAAAAAATCTATTTTTCTCAAATAAATCTACCATTATGATAAAATACGATGATAATTATAATTATTATAAATGGAAACATAATGGTTTGAAAGACTCATAATGTAAATTGATGCAGATATTAAAGAAAAATGGAATATTAGGGGTTAGGTAGGTACTTAAGATTAAGAGTTGTTACTATCATGAGCAACCATGAATGAAACTAAATTTTTAATACTGGTTTCAAGGAGAGTCCTCATTGTGAGCCGATGGATTTGTATTGAAAGAGCTCTGATGAGATAGGGAGAAGAGAAGTGGTGAAAAAGATATAGTTGTATTAAAATCAATGTGATTTGAGTGGAGCCGAAAATTCTAAATACGAAACAAGATGCAATCCGAATTGGCTGGCTCGTTTGAATTCAGTTCAGGAAAGAGCACGCTCGCTCACTATACAATTCCATCTGAGTACGGAGATATAGTTTTCTATTTCATTTGATAAACTGATCTCCGCTGTCTGAGAGTCTGAAAGGATATAGGGGAGATGTTTTGAGGGGGGCTTTAAAAAATTGCATTAGGAACATGTATAGCATAATACAAATAAAATGCTGGGAATAATATATTGCTGCGGCTTACTTACGTTGAATGCAGTAAGTAAAATAGAGGAGTGCGGTTAGGGACTACATGTTCTTGTAATACATCTGCGAAAATCCAGCTTTATGATTGACTGAATTTTGGTGAAGATTCAAAGCACATTATCCATGTCGAATAAAAGCTCGTGTGTAAGTAGATGTAATGTGGCTAGTACAGAAAAAATGAACTGGACTGAAATGATATTCGGGATGGCAATCTCCATTTCCATTCACTTCACCATGAACTGATTCATTGAATGGCACAGCTGAATAGCTTTACACAGATGCATCCAATTTATGCACTCCCTCCAACCATTTTGCAATTCAGATTTTTGATAGACGTGATAGACGTCTAAACACTCATTTCCTTTCTCTAAAATACACCCACAAAATCTCTCATTCCTAATTCCCTTCAAAAAATATTTTCTATTATACACATAAACGCAAGAACTGATAAATAGCCATTTTAAAAAACAAATCAACTGTAAACCATTTCATTATTTTCAATAATGGCGTCATTGGGAACTCTCTATTTCAAATAGAAATGTGGTAGGAGTTGTTAAATCATTTTGCTATGAATTAAGAAATTAGAATTAAAATAATTCCATTTTGAATTGAATGTACTGCAATTCTTATTCTTGGGTTTCTTTAAGAATGCAATGGTGTTTTAATATGTATATTATAGGCTATTTCTCCCGTGTTCAATTGGTGGGAGAAATTATTCAAGAGTGGGAGAAGGCGAAAACTGTAAATAATGATATAGTTTATTGTTGGGACTGGCAGACAGTTGACACCCAATAAATCTTTAATTCGCGATTCTTTACTATCTAACACCACCGAATAATATGATAATCAAACAGCAGACACAATTGCGGTATAAACTCTTGATCTTTAATCGCTATTACAAAAAAGTTTTATTTTTTCAAAAAAAACTTTACCCCCAACTCTAATGCTATAGATTATTATTGTATGTACCTATATAAATTAATGCTTACGTCACCAAATCTAGGATCTAGCTGAACTTTTTCGTTCAGGCCAAAGTGGGCAGAAACGGTCACCCTTGTGTCTGAGATTTGTGCAGTTAATTATTTGTAGGTCAACAGCCAACACCAGACGATCCATATACTATTTCAACTGGTTCCGGTTCTTGCCGGAAATCGTATGGTAGCATAGCCTACATTTTCCTTGACTAAAGTAAGAAGAAACCATTTGCTGTAGAAGAGAAAGCCAGTCAGATGATTTTTACTCTACGGTCAACAAACAAGAGGGAAACGTAGACAAAGGGAATTTTTCTCTCTTCCAAGATTTACGCTCTTCGCAAACAGTAGAGTCTCCATTCTCCATTCAACAACAAATTTCGTCTCTCAACTTTTTTTTTATTTTCTGGCCGGCGGTTCAGAAAAGTTACGCGAACATGAAAATAGCAGACATTATGTCCATGCAAATACAACGTGGTGAATTTGAGTCTGTCAACACCATTTTTACATTCAAGCATAAATCCTTATTTTCAAAGTCAAAGTACGAAAAAGAGAAAGAGGTTATGAGTATTTTTTTTTAAATATTTATTTAAGTATTACTTTGCCTAGTATCTACTGAAGAATATAATTGAAATGTATTTATATCAAGTTGTTTTTTATGTTCTGTGTTGTACAATATTATTTCAATATTTAAACTAAATATGAAATGGATAAATATCACTCCCAGAACCGATATGGATTTCTTACTGCCGCGCAGTGCAGAAAGATAGTTGTAATTCATTTCGTCAATCCCCAAATATATTGTCGCAATGGATTTTAAGATTTCAACATTTCTAAAGCCAGCTTTGTATTTATCCTATATTTCTACAACGCTCATAATATCGTTTAGTCAATCCCTATAATTTTTAACCAACATAATTCAATAAAATGCGTCTGATATGTAATATAATTGGAAAATGACGACACCAATATTTATGTGGAAGGTGGAAGGGTAGTATCTACTCAAAAATTGAATAGGAACAAGACGAGGCTAATAACAGGAAAAATATTAATAGAAATGTTGGTTTTCAATAAAATGATTCAATGCCATCATTTTGTTATAATATCTGTAACAGTGACTACTACCTACTTAAATATAGATTTCACAAGAATCATCATATTATTATTTTTAATAAGATGATTTATTTTGTGATGAGCTGATTTACTTTGAAAGGGTTGATGTCATAGCTAGCTAAAATTTGCAATTTGCGACAATAGTTCTCGTCATTTTATGCCTGCGTAGACTTTAGAGAAAATAATTTAATGCAAAGTCGTTCGCTGTACTTGCTTTATAGACGTTTTTGAAATCTCATGGTCTTGCTTTCCTGGAAGTGCCTTTGACAAACAAAAACCTGTAATTTTATAGAAAAGTTTTTCAGTGATATGATTACTATGTGTGCATATATATTTATCTACATGGGATAGAAGATCTTTATTTGGTTATGAACTCCTTGGTTTGCTTAAAGCAGTGCCAATTCTTTCTACTGAAGTCGGGTTTAGCATATTTATTCATTCTGTATGCTGGGAAATCTTTGTTTACACGTATGTTGCGTTGCGTAGCCATTCACGGAATGAGGTTATAGGAGCTATTTAAACCCGACAATCTTTCTGTTTCAAAGAGTTTTGTGGCAGTAGACTGGGATGAAGTATCAAATCGAATGTTTGCAAACATTAGAGACAGGCTTTATTGAGAGTGTTGGCGGAGTTGAAGGAAAGGAGAAGATAGCGGGGAAGGATGAGGCAATTTTCTTTCTTCCCTTCTTCGGGTTTTCTGTAAAGATGTGGAATAGCCGCTACTCACAGCAGCCAGACGAGACCACACACCAGAGAATAGAGATTACATTGACGCAAACTCAAGTGGCACACAATCAGACAGTAATGAGACGAACTATTCCTTTTAATATAACGCTCACTTCTCTACTCTAATCTGAATGTGGCCAAGAGCAAATGCCCACTGGCAACACACTCCTATAACAACACTTTTCACAAACCTAGCCTCGCACAACCACAACCATCAAATTCTCCCTTAAATACTATACAATTCATAGTCACAATCCTATATGAAAACAAAAGTGCACACTATATACGACGTACTCTAGATTTATTCACGGATACGAATTGCTGTGTGACTTTAAAGAATTATTCAAGTTAATATTTAAAAATTCATATTTGTACTTAGCTAGTTTAACTACATTTATATTGGATCCGTTTAAATTAATGTTAAAATTTCTAAGTGCTTTCTAAGTCTTTAATATAATATAGATACAATTTTCACGAAAAAAAAGACTAGATTTTATACAAAACATTTATTAAAAATTGTATCCAGCTTTCAAACATAAAAAAACCTCTGAAAAAGCCTTCATTTAATTAAAAAACTTTATAGAAATTAATTAGGGGCTAGTCAGGAAATTGATTTGGGGAGGGCTTGTTATATTAAGATTATTTTAATTTAGCTGTTATTCGCACGAAACGCAGAATTTTTTTTGCTTGTTTTCCAAATTTTTCATTTATTTCTGTAAAGGGAGGTTACGCTTTAGTCTTCTTGCCCCCCCCCCTGCCTGACTATGCACATATTGATCTTTTAACTCATTTAAATTCTGGTAAAATGAATATAATAATATGTCCATAACCCAACAAATAATAATCAGTGTGTAAAAAATTGCAATGGCAGCCTGGTATAACTGGATGTCAAAATAAATCTGCAAAATTAGGAAATAAGAAATAAGTATTAGGAATATATGGACATGGAGGAAAATAGGAATTTATTATGTAGAACTAACAGAGCACTGTACACAATACAATTGTAAAGTAGAGCATATCATAGGACACTGTCTGCTTATTGTGTATGGAGTGTGAGTGGATAGAAGGAGTAGCAATGCATACAATGGTGCTAGTGTCACAAAAAGAGTTTTACGTTGGCAAAGATAAGTAAAACCACATTGTTGTGCTTTATTGTCGTTATTGTAACTATAATGTAATGCCATTGTAATTTCCAAAGCAATAAATTAAAAGTTATTGCTTGTTCTTAAAAAGAGGCTGGCCGTTTATTCGAGGGAAGAATATGCATGAGTCTCTCACCAGTTGAGTAAGTCGTAAAGCATGTTGTGTGACTGAGCCGAGTTCACATTAAACTCAAGATTTCCCTTCGTCTTTCTCTGCCTTCCATTTCCATCCTTCTCTTCTTCTCAGTTCTCTTGTTTGCTTGATTTGGAGCAGACGGAGATAATTTGTCAAGTTGGCGAATACACAGATTTATTTAAATATACTAGCCATAGAACGGGAGCCAAATACACAGCGCCGATCCATTTACCTCCAACCTCTGTAGCATAATCACATCCATTCACAAACACACAGCCACTGTCTTCAGCCACATTTATGACCATCTCAAAATCCCTTATCACTGATAAATATCATCTAATATTTCAGACTTAATCTTCAAAACTATTTGCAATTACAAATTAGCGTTTATTTATATTTAAGTTAACCTAATGTGTACATGTAAAAGAGGAGAAATTTAATTATTTTAGATGGCAAATGAGATTTAAAAGATGTGTGCAAATTTCAACAAGCCATAAATAATCTAAATAGGTTGATTTAATGTGTACAAGAAAATCATTTTATAGAAACATGTTGTTTGATTTAGGATAGAGGGTTTATTTTCCAACGAGGGCACTTCAGTCAGTGAAAAGGTGAAATGGAGAAAGATGTTGTCAAGTTTGGAGAATAGCCGTCAGAATGCAATTAGCACGACGTGGTTGAAAGAAGGATGTGGGATAATGTAATTATATCAATATTATCGCAAGTTTATCAGGCTGAGTTGCTGTTATTGCGCTTCTCAGATACTTTAATATTATTATTATCTCTAGGCGTAGATGTGGCTTTAGAGAATATCATGAATAAATAATGAAATGTGCACAAACATGTATATGCTCATCGTTTAATGTACTACTTAAGTATGTGCATATGTCCTCATATAATATGTGTACACTTAGCTATGTATAAATAGACGTAAAAACTCATTAATTGAAAACATCGTGAACATAAGTGAAGAGCATCAAATGTTCGGAGGCATGCATTGCTCCGGCATGTCGGAGATACTTGTGTGACAACTTTGTAGTTTGCTGTTGTGAGAAAGTACACAATGAAACACATTAATTAATTAGTGTGTTGTAATGTAGGTAGCCGTATAAATGTTTCTATTTTCTATGCGGCAGCAACACAACAGGCAAAATACATTTCTAATTGTGTGCCAAACGAATAATGCAACTTTCATAACAAAACTTACGATTTAGTTCTAGATAAACTGACTACCCATCTGAAGTGCATAATAAACTTCTGCTACGCTATTTTACTTTGCCAGAGCTATGTTACACTGATAAAATATTAACGCGCAATGTGTTTACCAAATCGGTTAGCGAAATGGAGAACTAGGTAATCATCAGCCCGCCCGTATTCTATCTATCACAATGCAAAGTTCTATGCCAACAATGTATATGTCGTAGTCTAACCGTGCAATCCGTTTACCGAGCCAATCGCAATCCCCAGTCCTAATATTTAATCAAACACAACACGATATTCAATTAAACTATTCCTCATTGACATGAACTACTACAATCAAACTTTTTTGACGCACAGGCTTTCATTACTATGTTTTAGCCACTTCCTTAATTTCATAGGACACTGAAAATTTACACACTGATTTATTTTTAGAAACATTTCAATATATTTTAGGGACAAAATTTTAAAAATTACTTTTTTGAAAATATTTTCCTTAAGAATTTGTTTGGGCAATCCATTTCAATCATTTTGGCGCTAATGGTGACTGTTGATGTGCAAAATGTAATATTTTGATCACTCATGACGACTTGTGCTAAGTATATAGCATATGACCCTTGACTAAATAGCATAGATCGTCATAATATTTTTAAAATGTAATCGAATTTTGATTTGGAATTGCTCAATTGAACCGACTGCTCTGTTAGACTACGACTATATGACTTGATATCTATCACAAGACAATACAATGTAAATTTATACTGTGTTTATATATACTGACTGACTTGGAATTCACAAAACACAATATATGTCCAAGTAATGATTTTTCACGGCCTCTCACTGACTCACTTATATATTATCTCCTATTAATGTGCGAGTAGTACATTTAGCTACATATTTACAAAGTAGCCCATGTCAGTACCCACTTCAACTGTTACAATGCAATTACACGACCTAAATACGATTACACAAATACTCAATTCCTCACCCACAATGGGTCATATGGAATTATTATTTTTTGTGGGAATTTCGCTGCTCTAACGACGAAGAAGGAATGATTCCGCCTTTAGGAGTGCCTCCCGCTTTTCGAGCAAGTTCCGTCAAAAAGTAAAGTCTGTGTTTGAAGTCGTCTCTTTCTTAGGAGTAAATCCTTGTAGGAGTGATTCCCTCTTTGAAGTCCTTCCCTGTCAGCTTCAGAATTTTTAGAGAAAGTCATCAAAATACTCCGTTTCATTTGACCTGTTCTCATCTTGTTAATATTTGATATGGGCGACGGTATTACTTTTGTGTTTGTACATAATTGTATCATATTTTTAATTATGTAGTATCTGCGTTTAACTGAAACTGCATGTTAATCTCATGTGGATTTATCTGTGCATTACTCCGAATAAGGGTACACATTTAAATTGTTTTTGTGTGAAATTGATTTGGCAATTTTTGACATAAAACTAAGACATATAAAGGGTACACGCAATAATACTGTCAATCGTGTATTGATTAATGTCCTTCTGATTTACTCGCTACCGTTCTGAATTTTTGCTTGAGTATTCAATTCACACAACTGAGAGATTATTTCGAGGCCAAACTTTTTCATTGTCGACTATCAAAATTACTTTACTCTTTGTAATGATGTAAATGTACATAGATTCAAAAGTGATGACGAGAATCTCTACAAATTATGTATTCAGTTATTATGAGATGAAAGCACTGAGGTAACAAAAGGTGACAAATAAAATGAGTTAAAAATTTAGTGCATTTGCATCACATAAGAATGAGAAGGAATTTTCCTTTGTATGGATGATGGTCAGTCATTTGATAGCGGATATAAATCGGGGCCGAAGTAATTGCTGACATAAACCAAAACTAGAGCTAATATATTTAGAGCTAGGAGGGAAATGTTTTCTCCGAATTAGTTCTTTGTGGCAATTTAAATGCGTCGGCAGTTTTGCACTGCGGGATGCAAAGTCCATATCCGTGCAATTACTAGACTCACGGCTCATATATAAATTGCATGATTATATATCCTGTGCTTTATAAAATGTTATTTGCGAAATAATTGTATATCCGTCCGTAGAAGAGTAGGGAGCAGGTAATAAATGTGTCGAATAAGAAGAAGGGAGCTACAAGGAGGATAGAATGACACATAAACTCGTAAAGGAAACCGGTATTTTTTGTTGGGAAATATTTTCGTAGTAAATGTCAACTAGCTTAGAGCTCTCTGTGTTGAAATCATGGGCAGTCATGTGCGTATGTACAAGTGCAGAGTATGTACCTAACTCCTTGCTATAAATACACAGAAGATAAAGTGGCGTTGATGTTTGAAGAGATGCACTGTGGTGTGTGGAGTGTGTTTTAGTCAGAGGCTCTTGCTGCTATTTACTTGCACGTAAATAAATGTGGGGAGCATGGCGTGCAGTGCATGCATTTATTTTGGGTGTAACAAAAGTTGCACAACACTGTACAGGCTAATATTTTATTTTGTGCACCCTGCCCTGCTGGTACAGTGCTACAGATCAGCCAGACAAAAACTTACACACATCTTTTTTCCTTAGCTACGTACAATTGAAAAAGAAATGCCTCCACAGATCTTTTAACTTTTAACTGGATCCTAGTCAAGAAAAACGTTTCACGAAACTATTTGAAGGCAGAATAGATCTTGTTTTGCCAGAGAGTGGAGTCAGAGCACAGGACAGAGAGGAGTTAGCATATGAACTAGTAAATATTGTATAGATGCATAGGAGAGGAGCTTCTCTGGGACGACAGATACAAGAATTAGCTGACATTGTTCTCCATGTGTCTAATTCTGTCCCACGGCTTCCTATTCTTAGTTTTACTATGTATCATGTGTAATGGAAGAAAGTTCAGGAAGATGAGTCAGTCAAGTCAACTCTATGTCAGCAGAGCTCTTCCGTACCAAACTAACTAACATCCACTCACTATTTGTTTGCCTAAATGCTTCCTCTTCTTCTTCGGAGTCTCCTCATCCCATCCTCCTCCTCACTCCACACGCCCTGTCCCCCTGCACTCTTAATAGCTACTTATTACTACCAACTCCTCACATCTTCCTTTACATCCTAGTACACCAAGTACATACAGAAAACGGAAATGTACGACATAAAATTTTCAAACTCTTTTGTATCAACTAAAATTGGCCAAAATCAAGTTACAGAAAAAAATTCAAAAAACTGTAAATCCCAAGATTTGCCAATAAATATCTAATTTAACAAATCGGCGTATTTACAAGAAAATCTGATAAACCCACAAAAAAAATCCAAACGATTCTCTTAATAATTTGAACGATGATAGTATCTAACTCACCCAACATTTTAAGGATTCTCTTTTTTATAAATGGTGTATACATTATTGTTGTATAACGTTTTAGACCTCAGAGATGAATAATGAAATGATGCTACCTTCATTTCCGGTCTCGTGTATTGAATAAACACACAATAGTACATCAGAGCCTATAACGAAATGATAACTATTTCTGTCTGTAAATTGTGAGGATAGAGAGAAGAGGGTAAAATGGAGCTAGGCATCTAACTCCTAATAGCCGTTGTGCAAATACAATAATGTTATATACATATTTATGTGTTGTTACTGCGATAGTGTATCCTGGTTCCCAATTCCCATCGGCGAAAGAACCTTAGAGAAGCAATTTATACGGAAGACTAGGAGATTGCAGAATGTGTTTTCTTTTCTGCCTGCATTGAGTTTGCATCCCCTGTCTAATATCACACTTATATTGCCCTAGAACAGACACAGGAATGGCTCACAATATTGACCCTGCGGAATAAGAGGGGACATGACCTCCCATGACCTCCCCTCAATTCCGAATTATAGTTATAAAAAGCTATTGCATGCATGAGGAAAGGTTGCTAGGTAGGCACACCACGCTAGATCACAGGCAACAGAAGGTGAGCATATTTGGGAGATGAGCAAAAGACGCGGCGTCACTTTCGCGTTGCTCACCGAAAAGAGGGTGATAACCTAAATTGGGCAGCTGAGTGTCAGCCGGATCCTCGATATGATGCCTCTTTGGAAACGTATTAGTCACCAGCTCCAAATATATATTAATATTCTATTTCAATACCCATCTTATAATTAGCTTGTAATTAGCTCTGTGAGTCGAATTCGAAAACTGACAAAAAATCTCATTAAAAATAGCTTTTCAAGATTTAAAGAAGTCCCATGGAGGGTAGGATATCCTTTACTTAGAAAATACTGTAAAAATCATTGTAAAAAACAAAATTCCTCTGGATATTCAAGTAGAGTATGACACTAAGTTTTAACTCAAGACTGCATTATATATTTTTATATTTTTTTCAAAGCATAAAATTAGTTGTTTAACATGGTTAAATACTGGAAAGTGGATAATGATTGTATTTGAACAGATAAAGTTGGCAATTTTAGACAATGTGGAAAAAGAGTTGGGAAGTTTTAATGCTGTATTATATACAAGATTATAATAATTATATAATAATTTATTGACTGCTTCGAAATGAAGTTGCCTTAAGACACAGTAAAATAATTCAACAAGTAACACAACAAAATGGTGAAATGGACAATTTAAGAGCAATTGTGTGCTTTAAAAAGATGATTTTAAAGTTAGGATCAGGATAATATATATATATATTTATATATTAGCATCATATATTATATTAGATGTGCTGAGTGGAGTCGGGAGTCGGCGAGTCGCTTCCTTTTGACGAGAATATTAGATTGCTACCTGGGAATAAAAACAATATTATTGTTTTACATTTAGCTGTCTTTATTTCATTTTTGTGCAATATTGAAGTGAATTGGAGTATGTCGGGTGGGGGAAAGTGAGGATGACGGATGTTGGTGGATAAATAAATAGGATGGGAGTAAGCAAAAAGTAGGGTAGGTAGGTAGGTAGCTATATTTTAGTTAGTAGAAAGTAGAAAAGAGTTTTGAGTGAGTGGATTAAGAGGAATGAGGTAGAGATCGGGCTGGCCATTCATTCCTTCCTCGAATTTCCAGATGGGAGTGAGACAATGTGCTAATAGAAGAGATGCATCTCCAGTCGTCGACTACACAACACTTTCCTTTCGAGGAAGTGGAAATGAGTTTGGCATGCAGCAAAGCGTTGTTTTCTCATAAGTGGTATTGACATTCTTGGCCCATTGCCTGCCAGTTGACTCGACATACGTAGCTCGTACACACTCATGCAATGCAATGGCACAACACTCACTCAGGCACATCTCTAAAGGACTCAGGCACAGATCGCTGTGTGGAACTAGAGCTCCTTTTCGAGCATTCCTCCCTCTTCTCTTGTCCTCTCACCAACATTAGCAAAGATACATAGGTACACAAAGAGAGAAACAAGAAAACATCCTTTGCCATTCTGCTCCGCTTGTCATACAAAGTAGTGGCTCAGACCTACCTATTTATACCTATCTACCTATCCCTATTTATTACTTAATGCATTGCCTTAGTCTTCAAATGGCCGAGACACTCCTCCGCCACTTCCATCACCTCTTTCCCTCTTTCTACTCACTAGCACTCCATATGGAACATTTTTTGTGGCCATTCGCAGCTCTAAAGATTCATCATCAAAAGTCTTAGCACTGCTAGCTACTCTTTCACTCTCCAAACAATCCTGCTCCTAACTTGTCAGAGAAAGAGAGAGTCCACAAGACAATCCAACTGGATCTATCCTCTAAGTCAACCAACATTTAGAGACGCCTTCCACCTCTCATAGCGAATGTTGTGGCTGTGTGGGATAGATATAGATAGGAAGAAAGTCCTTTCTTCGCCATTGTAACACAATTTATTGAATGTGCGTGAACTGAAAATGATTAGAGCATTAAAAGGACAGCGGCTCCTGGCTTTTCTGCACTCATCAACGCTCAGAGCAAACGTCACGTCAGTTAGTTCTTGCAAATAGAATTTCAAGAGTCGTTTACTTTTATTTCTGTTATTGCGAAATTTGTTCCAAATCAGCTTTCCTCTCCTTACTTACATTCCAATTTAATTCTATGATGTTTTCTCATGACTTGGGGAAAGTAAAAATTTACAATTGTCAAGGATTTACATTTGCCATGTCCTTTGAAATTGAATAAAATATTTGCGGAATAGTAGTAATACATAAACCCCTGTGGCATTTGTGTCATGTCACGATTTAACATTTTCCTGTAAATGTCACGATATGTCAAAGACGGCCACACTGTGTGACTGACTATATGGTTTAGTTTTGACCTCTGACGTATATAGGGACACATCTGTAGTAGTACATCTTAGCAAAACGGCGTTATTCTCTAGGAAGTGAGCAAAAAAATTCAAGGACAGTATATGTAATTATTTTTTTGGGTTTTATGCTGTCCCCCACGTGGGTGGGTGTGTCCGATTATCGTTCATGAATGCTTGAAAAGGACAGAACGGGAAAGATAGACAGAGGAATATAACATTTTCATAAAGTAGCTATCCTGCCACTACTTAACAATGTGCACGAACTCAGATGGCTTTCAAGTTTGTCTTGATGGGATATGCTCAAATTCTGTGTCAGTCACTAGAATAGAAATGTGACATGTCATTTACTTGTGGAGATTGTTCAAGTATTTGAAAAGACAGAAATGTGATTTGAAATCTTTTGGAAATTATCAGCAGGGATTCGTCCTGAGAGGCTTGACTTTCCACAAAGTAGAATAGGATTCGAATTAGTGGTGAAATGAGAAAAGGAGTCGAGTGAAGAATTGAGAGAATAAGTAAGGAAAGAGAGTGGGATCAAAAATAAAGCGCTTCGTTCCAATTTTAAACAAATGTAAAACGCTTTGAGAGATTTCAGAGGAGAGTGAGGCCAGGGAGAGAAAGCTTTGTGTCTGTCTAACAATAACTCGGTTGTTTTGTTCTGCGACTGGTTGGAGTTGAAGCGAATCTGCTGTGACTCTATTGTAGTCTGACTAGACGGATTTGAGTAATCGAGAGACAAAGTCATAGTCTGTCAACCCAACTGCAAGTTAACTGTTTTGATTTCCCGTCGTCGACTCCTCGCACAACTTCCAATGACACTGACAATGACTTAAGTGTTGAGTTAAGCCAGTCTTGACTCGTGCAGTTCAATCATTTCCATCCGCGGAAAGTTGATACTCGGCTCACATCACGCTCCTCACATCACAGCTTCCTATTTACATCCAATACGTGAGACATAATTTCACATTTGACGACTTTTACATTTAGAGAACCAACTCTAAAAGTCATCCTGAACACAAACATATTGTAGAGAGAAGCAGGGAGGACATGATACATATAGGTAAACATTTTCCACGAACTCACTCCATCCTCTCATCCATCTCCTTCTTCGCTTCATGTTACAATGTAAATATTATAAAATGTGCTCTCTTTGTTGTTAATTTTGTGTAAACACAAAGTGAAGTCACTGAATCAAACGTTAATTATATTTCCCTCTCCTCTGTTCTTTCGCTATGTCACGGAGCAAGATAAACATCATTAGAGCAGCACTTAGATAAATGCTCTACGAATTCGTTGGGGATGGCCCAATTATCCCTCTAGAAACAATCAGAGAATATTCAACGGACTTTAATGCTCCATTTTTAGAGAATTTACAAATGTAGCAGAAGGAGCTCCAGTTTCCAATATCCTTGCCAGCATGTCTTCAGTGATTCATTATACATACTCACAATCAGTGACAGTGTATTAAACGGAGTCTATAAATATACTATTCTTTTGAAGTCACTCTACTTACTCTTTACATTTTTTATTCCTTCCCTTTTTGCAATGTAAATCAAAAAGGATCTAAAAAGACTTACAGATTTTCTTCAGGGACAGTGAAACAAAAATGGCTACAACGGGTAATTACCTACTTTATAATATCAATGGAAATAACGCCAGTTTTTCACATGACAAAGTTCCTCGCAGAGAATTCTTAAAAACATGCCAAAGTACAGTTACTAGAGATAGCTATGCCATTTCTACGTAAATCAGTTAAATCAGTCAGTTTGAATCTTAGTATTGGCAACATGATAGAATGCTAAGGTTCCGTTTCATTTAGTGCAAAATAATTAGGTAATTAGGACTTAGGCGTATGTATATACTTACACGACATGAACATAAACTTCATGTTTATTTGTAGCTATTAGTCAATTCTGAAAATCACAGATCTGTAAATGAGAAGTCGGTCTAATTAAATCTTGAAAAAAAAATGATGAGAGGCATTTTCCTTTAATTAGGTAACGTACAAGATACGCATGCAAAAATCTATTTCTTTGTAATGAAATGTAATTTACTTACAATTAGAGTATTTTCCGTTTGCTGTTTACGTATGTAGCTTTGAAATGTTTTCAGTAGAATAGATAGGTTAATTAGGACGTAATTTAACTTAAAAATCATTTTGTTATCATGAACGCCATGATAATTAACGGAATGAAGTACAAAAAGTGTTCAAAATTACTTTGTACAAAATGATGACTGATTCATTTCGTCTACTGCAGGGCCGCGGTCAGAAAAACAATGCCAGGGAGGCGCATCAAAATTTATATGATAAAGTACATAATTTTCAAGAAAACTTTTTGTCTTTTATGACTAAAATTACTTTATTTCCCTCGATTTCAGGGGGGGGCACATGCCCCGGTGCCCCCCTGGCTGCTTTTTCTATTGAGATAGTCGGCCGTCGTTTACCTGATTCTAGTTTAACAGAAATCATGGTTGCCACGGTACAATTCATTAATTATGGCCTTAAGACGTTCCATTCTTACTATTTTTAAGTACCTAGTTGAAGTATATTAAATTTTTAATTTTACTCTTGAGTTTGGCAATTATCATCGCAGAAGGAATTTGTTTTTTGGGAGAGAGAGATTTTTTGCCGAGGTTGTGGATTTGGAAGGTTGCGGCCTTTTTTTTGAGTTTGGGGATGGATGGATAAATTCAATGGAAGAGATCAGTAGTGATAGTGTAGATGGATAAATGGATAGTCTGTGAATTGGAATTCAGATTGTATGTTTAGGAGTTGAGTGATAGTGGTTGGTTGGTTCGGCAGTATATGGTAGAAGAGAATGCCAGGCAGGGCAGTGAAGCGACGGACCATCTAGGGCAACTATTATTGCTATCACCCCTGCATATTGTATATATACCTTTAAGGAGAGGTTCACATGTTTTCCACACCTCATTCGGGCTATGTTTAGAGCAATGAAGTAAATATTTTTGAAATCTGTGCATGTTTTTCACGCATGTTTCCAAAACAAAATTCTGAGTAAGCAAAAAATGGGTAGTTTGGGGAGGGGTGATAAATTGAAAAAGTTCATTTAGGTTTTTGTCGCCTATTTAGAATTCCAAAGTTGAAGATGTCAGAAAAATGTGACATTGATGTTTTTACTCTCTTTTCAATTTTTTTGTAGCTTTATTCGTTGTCTGAAAATTTCGGAATCTGCACAGGGAAAGTTTGAATTGGAATTGCAGATCATGTCACGACGGTAACGTCATACAATCCTTATGGGGATTTTATTAATGTGACAGATTAGATAATGTTGTAGAGCACACCTTAATCTTGATTCCATTCTGTTCTTGTAGACATATATTTAGTCACAGTCTGAATTCTGTCGCCGCGACGGGCGGAAGACATAGCCATGGCTATGCACATTAGGATTCTTTCTCTATCATGCACATAGGGAAGAAGAGAGTCAATGAAACTTTCCAAAGATTCCGTTTCCCGTGTCAAATGTAACCGTTTCCACCATTTCTTCTGTTAACTATAGTTTATTTGCAACGTGTGACTGTGTACAGAGTCACATAGATACACACAGCCATCTCATCTGTCTATTACTGCACTTATACACAATTGGGTGGGATATTGGATGGCATATGGCAGGGAAAGAGGAGATTGCTCCCGACATAATAACTCTATAGCGTCCTTTCCTTTTAAAATCCGCCGCATCCCACGAGCCGAGAAAGGGAATCCCTTTCTTCACATTCCAACCTCCCTCATTCACATTCAAATATCGTCACTTTTTCCCTTTTGTTGGAGCCAATCTAATTGTTACGCTCTCCTTTTATGTTTTCCTCTCTCAATTGCTCACTTACAATTGATGGAAGGCAATTGATATTACTATTACGCTTTTGGCCTTGCTGCAGAAAACATAAAAATGAAATTGTATTTCTTTCCAAATACAACATCCGCATTGATTTCACCACATTCTTATCAACTCCACACATGTACAAACAAAACATTCACTGCCCATGTATCATTCATAGATATATCTCTATTTAAAATTCCAGCAAAATTACAATGAATAATAAAATAAATATATTTTAAGTGCTAATCTTTTCCCCTTACTTTTCTGACATTGTCAAAGAATTAAACGTAGCTGCAGTATATGCTATTAAAAATTGTTGCTTGAGAATGTGAAACTTTCACTGCACCAAGTCATTGGTGAAAACCCTGGTGAAAGTTTCATCTGGAGTTAATCTCAAGAAAATTATTGTCTTTAATTGTATGCATGAATGGCTATTTACTCGATTATATTGTATCATTAAAGTTGGATTTACTTACTCAGACGATAAACATAAAAATATTTAGTGCTTCCTGTGTTTATTGTGCTCTCCTTTTAAGAAAATAATGGAACGTTTAAAAGGTTAAATGAAAATGGAGGCTATAACGTTCTGTTCCTGCAGAATTGCCGGTAGCAACAGTTTATCTAAAATATCTGAGAATAAGAGTAGTTGAGGAGCAGGCAGGAGAACTAAAATTGCCATTACACATCTACATCCCACGTAGAAGCAGGTGTTAAAGGTAGTCTTGGGACCAATTCAATAAATGGTGAAACTTTAATTCCTTTCTAATGTTTCTTCTGTAAATGCCACCGACCGTCGCCTACTCTTTCTTCCTTCCTTCCACTCGCACACTACAAACAATTTACGATTGCAATTGCTGCAGACCACATTAAATACACCAGGAATAAAATAAACCTCTAATTTTTATAAGCCATTTATTCTTGCTTTCAGAGCATTCTGCAATTTCTGCAGTATCACTTGAAAGTTGTAAAAAAAAACCTTCCCTCTATAAAAAAATCAGTTGAATAGGTGCGAAAGCGCGAAGGAGGATTAGGCTAGGTAGGAACTAATTCTTCATTTTAAACACTTATTCATATGGCTACATTCATAAAAATAGTGTAATTTGATTGCGATAAAACAGAATACTACAGATTCTCAGCATTAGGATATCAAGTAAAGGGATATTTTGATTCCTTTTTTTGAATCTCATCAATTAGAACTACACAGCCTGTAATATAATTTTAAGAAATCGACTTGGACATGTACAAGAAGTAAAATAAGGTTCAGTTCAAGTGAAGATACAAAATATCACACACTATGCTAAGAATGCTGAGAACTCAATGCTAAGAGTCAGAAATGACATTACTTCACACGTGGTTAAAGGCATATTGATAGTTATTATGGGAAATCAAAATTCTTTAATATTTACGATTGCGTGTGTGTCGGATGTATTAAAAATTATCTGTGCTAACGAGATAAAAATAGTGCCGAAATCAGATTGAGATAAGTGAAGCTTTGGATTATTTTCAAGGAAGTATGGACAGACAGCCAAGTTATTGCTACTTCTTCTCTCATTATCCAGAACTCAGAACTTTCGACGTTTGAATTGAGTGAGGCAGGGATCGTGGAAAAGTTGAGATAAATGGACACAGGTCGAAAGTTGGTGGCGTGTGCACAGATTGAGTGGAGTGCACGCACATTGAATGTAAGCGGAGAGAGGAAACAGAGAGGTCATGACATTTTCAGGCGGGAGAATAATTATTTTGGCGGGCGAATAAATATTTTGGCTGGAGAATAATCATTTTGGCGGGAGAATAATTATTTTGACGGGAGAGTGAGTGACGGTGTTTGTTGTTGTTGTTGCAGGAGGAGGAGAGGATGATAATTTGGCGGGAGTCCCCGGGAGTGCAGAGAGTGCTTTACTGCCGTCAGGAGAAGTCAAGGCGACTTGCTCGAAAGCCGCATCTTCCGCCCCTCCGGCGCTTCCAGCCGCGACTTCCTCCAGTGCTCCGGCCCCCGCCGTCCCTTCCACGTCTGCCGCCGCCGTCGCTGCAGCAGCCGCCACAGCCGCCGCCGTCGCGGGAAGAGGTCCGCCTGGGGAGGAAGAGAAACCTTTATCGTCAGCATGGCAAACTGCTCTTAGTGCTACTTCAATGAGTGCCAACAAGCAACGGAGACCGCCTCCCCGCCGCGGGAAGGTCGTCCCAGACCGCCCCGCCAGGGCACTTTTCTGCTTTACTCTCAAAAATCCCATCCGGAAACTTTGTATCGATGTCGTCGAGTGGAAGTAAGTTTTATTTTCTTGTCCTGCCCCAACTCGCGCCATCCCTCCTCATCCCGCACACCCTCTTACCTCTCTAAACATCCTAAATATTTCATATGACCATTGGTTACTTACCTGGTAGAAAGTGCCCGAGGCCTATGCACTTACTCCCTTTCTTTCCCTGTTGCCAACAAACAGCCTGCATGATCATTAGCTATGTAGATGGATGTAGCTCTTTCTTTGATGCAGCGTCCCACTTGAACTTTCAAAGCTCCAGACACTCTTTCACGACTGCAGTCTTTTCCTAGCACACTCCTAATTCAATCTTCCCGACTGACATAGATATTATTTCACGGAATACCTACGACCTTATTTTACATATAAATGGATGCATATGCCGACTCTGCACTCTTTCACCAACAACTTACACCACAATTCAGCCACACATAAAATTTATGCATTCTACACAACAAACAACTAGAGAAGAGCTATCGACAAAACCAACTATCATCCCATCCCATGCTTCTTCATCATTTTTA
>JAAAYG020008053.1:0-23116 GCA_009936455.2 Tomocerus minor | reverse complement strand
TTTAGCGCCTAAAATCGTACAAACCTAAATAAAGCCACTTTTGATTAATCTCGTTGTGAAAAACCTTTGAATTTTAAGAATATTTTCTCAAAAGTTAATAGCAATTGTAGAGTATTAATATGTCATGGACAGGGACGACATAATTTCGCCATTTTCGTATGTTCCAAAAAGTTGATCAATTTATTTAACCTAAACTGTTTTCCTAATTTTTATATTCAGTCAATATTGCTAAGATAGAAACACTAAAAAAAGTAAAGGACGTTTAGAGTCTGGCTCGTAGGTTGGTAACCTTATAAGATAGAAACACTAAAAAGTAAAAGAATGCCACAAGTTTAAAGTATTCAGTTGGATAAAACTCCCTATTGTAATTCTGTTCTGTTAAACAAAATCAATTTTTGTTGTTCTATATCTTCAGAAATGTCAGTCTACGCGCAAGCATATTACCAATGCAATGCAGCATTAGAAGTTGAAACATTTACAAAGACATGTCTTTGAAAAATAAATGGGAATTTATATTTGTAGTGTGTTACTACTGAAATTCTGAAAAAATCATGATTATTTTTGTTGTAGTTATGCCATATTAACTTTGCTAGCGCGAAAAGTTAATTTTTACTTCCTACAACGGATTATTACATTTAGGGAAGTCTTTTGTGAAAAAAGGCTTTTATGAATGAAGTAGTCCATGAAATCCTTCTTCATACAAGAACACTGTGTTTATTGACATGAACATACATATTAGAGTCATATTAGATGCACGGTATTTACTCTATGTAGCGGTACAATGTAAAAACGTATTGTATGCGAAAAGGGCTTCACGGTGAAAATGAGTCACAACATAAACGTAAAAGTTATGATTCCTTATTGTGCTAGAATTGGATGACTAAGTGAACGTTACTAAAAGTAATTCCCAACGTAGGAGTGAAAGGAAGGAAACTTGCACGGATGGCTTCTGTCTAACTGTTGCTCCATGAAAATGAGTTTGCGATTTCTTTGTGTATGTGCTTATGCATAAAGTTGCATGTAACTTGGAAAATTGCTGCTTGTTGAGTTTTAAGTTTGTGGATTATGAATTTATGGATAGGGAATTACACAACAAATGTACGAGACGGCAGAAACCATTTATCAGTTAACTATCCCTTGAAATAATGCGGTCGATAACTGTCGTCAGAGAAAATAATATACAACATAACCTTCCAATTGTTGAATCACAAAAACCAACAATATGGTCCCAGATGTTGGTTAAAAAATAAAATATCTGGTGGTATTGCTACAATTCTATTTGCTATTTATAACCCATAAATTGATCTTTTCAATGAATGGAGGCTGAAAAGTTATAAAGTTTAATTTACCCCTGAGATTTATTTTCAAGAAGCAAAAATAGATTGCGGTGGACATGAGTTACAGAATGTTTCATTGGTTTTTAATTCTTTCCAAATGCAATGTTTAATCCGTTTTACTCCTTAGGAGTTCACTCGCTCCAGCTTTAGCTGTAATTTTTTACTTCGGAGTAGAGGAGATTTCTTTGGAAGTTTGTACATTCCATGACATGCCTTCCCAGAAACATAAGTGAAAGGCAGATTAATTAAGATGAGACTCTGCTATGTTGTATCTACACAAAGGATAATCTACTTGACTTTGTTGCAGACAACAACTTTTACAAAGGAGACGGAGAGAGATCGATAAATTATATACAAGTGCGCACTTGGAATAAGGTTCTCTCTTAAAATACAGGGCTCCCAGTGTTTATTACCACCCGTCCTATTTAATAAATGTCCTTCAAAAGAGACATGCACTAAAGTAGCATGCAAATACGCTTTTCAATCACAAAGTCATTTTAAACTACAGCGATTTAATTTCCTGCAACATTGACAATTTGGAAACACGCATGAATATTTTTGCATGGTGGAAATATTTCTGATGCGACTGAAAAATAAATAGTCACCCTCCAATCCTGCAAAACATAGGGATTGGATGTAATGAAAAACAGGATCAATATGTAACCTTCAGTTGATGCATAGTGAAATTTAAAGCCCTGTAATAATATTATTACATAATTTGTTTACATGACTTTAAATGTGGTTTGCATTGCTTAAGAGCCTTCTCAAATTGCTTGTATTGAGCTTTATGAAGAGATTTTTGGTTTGAAGTGCTTGTGTTTGTGTTCAAGTGCATTACTTTCCTTTTATACTACGCTATAATTGCTCTAATAAAAAGGAACGTCGAGATTCTGTTGCAAAGCCCAATTACATGCAAAGAGCAATATAAAAAATTCATAAATGTCGTATGCAAAACAGATTTAGCGAGAAGCATGAAAGAGCTAGGCATGCAAATGCCTTTACTCAAATTACATACTAAAAAATAGGATAAAGCATTGAAATGAGCATGATTTCGATTGAAGAAGAACAAGGAGCGTCATTAGTCTGTGAATATTTATGAATTGTGCTTTAAAAAAGGACTGTGACATTAACAAGCGTCTCTGTCTGGTAAATCGATCGATTTTGGCCATCGTCATTCTAACGTCTCTTTACTCCGTCGTTATACAATAACGATTCTGGCGAACATTAATTCGTTTTGTGTGAAATGAAAGGAGATATATGACATGCAAGGCAGTGGGAAAGGATATTATTGAAACAAGTGGAATTATCGTGAATATGCATTCATTTCAATTTCGGTGCATATGTTTTTGGATGTGGATGGCTTTAGTTGTCATTGTCGGCGGCGATGATGTTTGCTGAAGTGATTACGTGGTTCATTTAGTACAATGGTACAGAAAAGGCAGGTGGAAAGCTGAAACAAAGTTTGGGTAAATGAGAAAGTGACATTATAGGACTAGGACACGACAAGTGTAATTATAGCGTGTAAAGTGTACCTCTATGTAAATATCTATATATAGATTTTAAGTTTGTATAAGTGGTGAATAAAGAGGTAGAATAGAGGAAGAGGGTAGAGTACAGGTTAGTAGGTTAGTCATTCATGGCTAATACCTACAGATAGATATCCTGAAACTCAAATTGTCCCAAGCAATCCCACGTTCCATCCAACTGTTCCGTAGATAAAAGACGAGGAACCCTTGTGGCTAATACCTGTGTTCAATAATAATACGTAATAGTAACTTAATCCTGTCTACATCTCGCAACTACGTTGTAGGAAGAGCATGGATGAAAATAATTGTGTTCAAGATAAGGTTTGGACATGGCATGCGCGTGGAATTTCCGAGAATTGTGTGGAGTTGTGTGGAGAGAGCCGAGTGCCCTGAAACCTTCCACTTTTAATTTTCCTTTGCTGAATGGATGGTGGCTGGTTTGAGTAAAATATGGTCCTTCGTGCCGGAGTGTGCGAGGAAGATTCTGTGGTCTGGAGCGAGTGGATGAACAGCATCGGCGAAACCACATGCATGCCTACTCGCATTGCCATGCATTGGCCGATAGACTTTAGTGCAGGAAGGTATGTGCGACACAGTGTATAGAAGTGCATGTTGAGGATGAGCGCTGTGTATCTGTGCATACTGTTGCTCGTGCAAAAACCTAACCGGCCGGATTGGGCTCCTGCAAAGTGGAGTGCAGTGCTCATGTCTTTCGAGTGGAAGAGTAAGGTGAGAGGTGAGTGTGTTAGTTTCATTTTGTTCGTCTGTACAGACAGTCTCTGCTTTGGCCATCTGGTCTCACTTCATCAATTCAACAATACACAAGGAAACCTAACCACGTGTAATTTACCCTTCTCCTCATTTTTCGGCATATTTCTCCAATTTTTCCTATTGAAATCTATCGGAAATCGTTTGGAATCCTGTCCCCTGAAGTCCTACAGGTTCGTTTCATACTAATCCCGAATAATTGCGCAGTGAAATCCGGTTTTAACAGCACATTTTGCTCAACAGATTGTGGGCAACCGTCATTCATAGCTAAATCTACTACGGAGTACCGTGCCATGCGGAGCGGTGCCGGAAACTGAGCAAAACAAGAAAACTCTAGAGAACAGTGGAAATTTGTGTGCGTGGAACGAACTGAAAACATCAACATCAAACTAATTTCGGATCTTGGATCGGAAGTTGCCAATATGGACAAGAAGTCGGTCGTTCTGTCCACTTTGCCAGAAGCGGATGGGGAAACTCTTGCGGTGGAAATCAACCCTAATGGCGATAATGGGAATTCGGCCTTCTCTGATAATGTCAGCGAAGGATGTTCAAGCGACAGTGGCAATTGCTCCAAATCCGACACGTTAACACCGGCGGACAGTGTTAACGACACTGACACGGCAGAAGTCGAGGCGCTTCTTGCCCCATGGAATATTTGTGGGGGCTTTGTGGCTATCACTGCATATGCTAAATCTCTTGGAACGGTTATGCCAAATCATGCGATGATTTATGAATTCGAGATACCGCAGGCGATTGTCGGACGTCTCATTGGCCGCTACGGAACTTTTGTCAACAAGATCAAAATGACGACAGGAGCCAACATCATCGTCAAGCGTCATCACACGAGCTCAACTATGAAAATATGTGCGGTTGAAGGTAAGTCCTGAATTAACATCTTCATTTACACTGTCGAACCCCAAGGCCAAGTCGACTTTCCAGTTCCTTCATGCATGGAAGTGGAAAGTGTGTTGGCAGACGCATGTACAGAGCCCTTTCCGACGCACCATATGCTCATTGGTAGGCATATGCAATTTTGTCTCATTCCATTGCTAACAAGTGGCGTGATATTGTCCTTGTTGTCTCGTCCATGTTCCTATCTACTTTTATGCACATAATGTGAGGCAGCAAAGTAAATGCAAATGTTGGTGTGTAGGAATGTGCTCAGAAATCGAAGAAGCCATAGCTATGATTAGGGACAGATTCCCTGTGAAGAGATTCTCTTATCTTACTCTGGAGCAAGTGAATCATCAGAAGCCAACGCCACCAACAGCTTCCATCTCGTTTCTTCCTTCCAACAATAAAGTAAGTAAATGACGCAGTTGTAAATGCAAACAACTCATTTTATTACTTCCGTATTGTGGGCCAGTGAAGCTCAGAGACATCGCCGAAGCCAATTGTTTATTCTCATGCATAAATTCCCTGTTTGAAAATTGTTTATTGAAAATTGTTTATAGCTAAGCTTGATCGAAGGCGTAGTCAACGATGTCACTGTGAGCTATGCAGTGAGTCTGGACATCATTTTTCTTCAGCAACCGACGCATCCTACATACCCAGCTATGACGCGACTTCATCATGACATGAAATGCATATATGAACAGCCAGGAGCACCTCAGCTTGTTCGCCCGTTCAACAGTATGAAACTATTAATTAGATTTGTCTTGCTCCAATGAAATGCATTAATAGTTCGTGATTACTGATATGTCCCTTCGTCTCCCTCTGTCGTCTAGCTGGTGTCATCTGCGTCACGCGCTTGAGAAAAGACGAGTGGTATCGAGCCGAGGTCGTGGCAGTGCAAGACGAGAAGGATCAAGTGACAGCAAGGCTGGTAGACATTGGTGGCTACGTCCAGGTACCCATTGACGACCTGCGACAGATTCGAGTGGACTTCGTAACCATTCCTTTCCAAGCCACCGAATGTAGACTGGCTCATGTCGTTCCTTGCAATGACGAGGACGGTTGGAGCGAAGAAGCTATCAACTTTTTTAAAGTCATGACACATGGAAAGGTTCTGCAAGCTCAAGTCGTGGGTTATTCGTCTACTGACAGTTCAACTTTAATTTATCTCTACAGACTCAATGCTAATAATGTAAGAACAAACTCTCCTTTTATAACTACTTTTACTTTCAGAAAACAATCCTTTTCACTTTATACACATTCACAGCACTCAACTCCACTCATGCAGCAATTATTTTAAGTAACTGGAAAATCTGTAGCTATCTACTTATTTTATCGAATAGAAAATTATTAACATTACAAATGCAAAGGAAAGTTGAAAAATCAACAGAATTTTCTAATTTTTGATGTAATTTCGAGATAGTGTTGTCACAAGGTCTCTCATTAAAGTTGTTCCAAGTTTCTTAAACGACAGTTACAGATATAAGTTGAGGGGTTTTATGTACTTGTAAATTAAATATGAAGTGGTTATGAAAATACCAATTTACTATATTTTCAAACTGATAGATCTTTTTTTTCTAAATTTCCGTCGTATCTTGAAATAGAGAGAGCATTATGTGGAGATGCAGTTTCCTGTGCATGTGTAGAGTGCAAGAGTGCAAAATGTGATGATGATGATGATGATGATTGAAGGCGAAATTAAATGTTTGTTTGAATGCCCACAGACCCTTACCCTTATTAATGAGGAACTAATCACTCATGGGTACGGCCATTGGATAAGCGAAATTCAGCCAATTATAGAGCCTGGGGTTATTTATACTGAAATCGACGAAATCGGTCATAACTTTGTGGAGTGGACAGAGCAATCCGGCGGGTACTATGTACAAAATAGTATTCATGGAACTAATCCATCCTATTCTGTAGAAAGCGACAAAGAATATACGAACTGGACTGATCAGTCGGACGAGTTCGTGTCACCTGAAGGGTCTCAGGTGGCCGAACAGGCCGTTCTCTCGGATAACTCAGATGCTATTATTGACAACTTACCTGGCGGCGCAGCGGAAACCCCGATGGAAAATGAAAATAAGTAGTGTGTGTTGTGTAAATCTTCGTGGATATACCTAATTAAAGCGACTATAATTACTAAGTAGATAAATATAAATATAAAGTGTACTTTGTTACGCATAACTGTTGGTTTTCATCATTTAATAAATAACTTATACCTGGTGTATATTCATCATCAATTCTTATTTATTCAACCTTTACATTTACATTACACGATTTGGTAGGTACATCTTTCAGTTTAGAATTTAATACCGACGGTATCAAAACCTACAAAAGATATTTCTTAGCATTTAAAGCCTTTTAAAATATTGTCTACTTTACTTGTCGCCAAAAAATGCCAATAGACTTGAACATTTTCTAAAATATTTGATAGACGCATAGAAATTTCGATTTTCATAACACTTTTGTTTCATTAACTTAGCACCCTTAGAAGAAGAAAATTTGACGGCTACAACTAGAAAATACTACACGAGAGTCATTTAGCGTTACACTACACTTTAGTAGATATTCTTAATTTATAGATAACATGTAATGAAAGGCCAACGGACGATACTGCTGGAAATAGATTTTTTAATATGTAATAATATATAGGTATTTATAGTTAATTTCGATAAAATATTTTACATATCTTAGAATATCGAGGTTACAATCTATACAAGTAATTCTCATCACATTGAAAAATCGATTGTTTGTTCTTTCACAGTATTTCTCTTAAAAGTTTAACATCAAACAGATAACCTTAAAAATATTAAGTCATTCTGTTATTATTGTATTTATTGTATGTATCGAAGTCCTTGCTCTAATAAGAGGTCTATTTTATCTTTATATAAAGAAAGGAAAATTGAAAGTCTTAAAACCAAAAACAAGACGAAGGAACAATACATTGAAAGCGAAGGCCAACCACTCCTCCTCCCCACTATTTAAAGATAACACGATAGAGAAACTACTAATCTCGAGACATAGTAAATATATAAGAACAGAATATCAGACATGCTTCTTGTGCACACCTTTTCTTATTGATCCCAAATTAAATATCATCCGAGTCTTCATTATTTATGAATGAAATGGAATTTTTGAAATAGTAATTTGTACGCAAGGTACATCAAGTGGCAGAAGCTAAACGATATGTATTTTAACTCCAGACATCAGCCGAATATCTCTTTTGGGCCTCCATCCGCTTAACGTAGGCAGAAGCAACAGATTCAGCCATTCCACCTTCTTCTCTCACAATCGTCTCGATCACGTCGTGCACATCTCTGGCCATTTGTTTTGCGTCCCTTTTCACAAACAATGGTTTTCTCAATAAGTTTCATTCTCACTTTATGCTTAATGTTTCAGATATTTTAGAACATCGAAAAATTCAACTTACCCACACACGTAAAGATGGGCATTTTCTGTGCCAATCAATCTCCAAACTTCACCAGCTCGTTCCTGTAGTAAATTCTGAACGTACACTTTCTTTTCTTGGTCCCGTGAATATGCAACGTGCATCTACAAAAAAATAATTATTTTAAAAACACTATGAACGCAATGACACCGTATCCGTATGCTAACTAAGTGATGAGTTATTATTTTGAAAAATTTAATACTGAAATCATTTATAATTTATTCAAAACAGTGGCTTAAAGATACTATTAAAGAAAACGCACCTTGAGAACGCCCTTTTCAACAAATTGTTCCAATTCTTGTTGGTAAATAAAATCCTCTGCCTTCTTTCTGCATCCAAAATATAAAATGGTATCTCCAACTGCTTTGCCTTCCTCCTTCAAAAAAGCTCTTTCTTGAATGAATCCTCTAAATGGTGCCAAGCCAGTTCCCGGTCCGATCATTATAATTGGAGTCTGTGGCCTAGTAGGTAATCTGCAATTTTAAAAATTCCAATTCATAAAAATCAATCATAACGACATCAGAATGTACCACAAGCTATTTGTTGATATTTCAGATAATTTAGAAACCATTATAAACGACGATTCAAAAAGATATTAACTTTAGTTTATACAAAGGAAGAGATTATATCAAGTTTAAAGACGCACCTAAATTGAGATTTCCTAACGAAAACTGGAAGTAGAGGGTAGCTAGCAATTTCTCCTTCTTCTTCATTCGGCTTTTCTTTTGGAATGGAGGCGGACTGTTCAGACATCCAACTAGTTGCTACACCCTTACTCAAACGACCAGTGGGGGTCTCATATTTCACAAGCGCTGCCGTGATATGAATCTCAGATGGATGAACCTAATAATTCACATTGAATAAATGTACTTAAATATTTGAACAATTAAATTGGACTTTAACCTTTGAATATTAAAATAGATAAAGGTTAGTAACAGTAGGAGGTTCACGAACTAACCTTTGGAGATGAAGCAATAGAGTAGTAACGAGATTGCAATCTCGGAATCAATTCGCATAAATGATCCAAAGCAGGTTTGCAAGAGGGTAGATCTTCAAGAACGTGAACAATGTTTCTGTTGTCCTTAATAACCCATTGGTTGAACTTCTCTTTTCCTTCGGGACTGCTACCTCCTAATAGTTTCAATAGCTCCTTTTCTTTTTCATCGGTAGTGTACTCTGCCAATTCCTTGAAAATGTGGGTTCTTGGGTTTGAGGTGATATCCAAATAATAAGAAAGCGCTGTACGATATGAGCAAGGGCATGGGAATGGATGCTTCTTGCTTGAGTCCTCTACAAATATAAAAAGTACGTTAAAATCCTATAAATATTTTAAATGTTTCTAATAGAATGCCCAAAAATGGAAATGTACACGCACCATCAAGATTAACCAATGAAATGACACTATCCAGGTCAACTCCAAGAAGTTCTCCAATGCGATTCACAAGGGCCGTGTCATTTTGAGGATAGACAGCGATGTGGTCTCCGGAGTCGTATCTCATTTTAGAGTTTGAAATATCAACTTCGATGTGCATACAGGATCGGTCGCCTCCTTTGTGTAATTCCCGATTGACTTTCATTTTTGCAATAAATGGATTCTTAACGTCAAATGGTGGTCGTTGATTTCTGTAGGAATGAAGACGAGCAACTTCTCCAGTGTAAATCTTTTCACGAGCTAAGGTTTCATCATGGGCCACCAGACGGTATTGACGAATTGAAACATCTTCACCAGATGCCTCGACACCGAACTTCTCACAAACTGCTGGCCAGAAACGATCCTTCCAGGAAATGAAATCTTCTTCAATATTCGCATCATCGTCTCCATTTCCCATCTCAAAAACTCTCGTGCCACCAAGTTCCTCCAAACGAGTATCCACATATTTTCCCATCGCATTGTAGTGTTCGTATGTTTTGTTTCCCAAAGCAAAAACCTGAAAATTATAAAATTAGGTAAACTTTAAAAAAAATATTAGCTCAGATTTAAGTTTTATCTGTTCATTTAACAAAATATTAACCAATTTGAATCATGCATTTAAATGCTTGCAAGGAAATTAATGACCTTTTTAAATTGTCTGAATTTCCGTATTTTGTAAAAATACTCAAATCTCTTTTTATATTGTAGCATAGGCACATTTACTTAATGACAACGGCACAAGATATGCAAGTTGTATCTTTTACGTAAATAAATAAATGATGACAAAAAATAGAAAGAAGTATAAAATATAAGGGCCTACATATTTCATAAATGTTATACAATTGTGTAAGGCAAAAATTTAATAAAATTAAAGTAATTGTTGTCAATTACAGATCTGGTGTATAATTTTTTTGAATGAAGAGGAATAACGTGCTAGAAAAATAGATGACTTGTAAGCCATGCAATATGAAGCAAACAAGGAAGTCAAGTTCAAAAAAATTGGCTAGACGTATAAAAACTGGTGTCTAATTGATGGCAGTTGACGTTAACGTTATAAGTATTAACATATTTTGGGTCTTGAGGGCACTGTATTACACGTGCACGCACTGACAACCCTACCAGTTCCAATCAGCCAAAGTCCAATTTATATTTTGTTTTCTCCATCAAAAAAAATCTCACTCGCTCTTTTTAGATCTCAGTATACCTAATTTGCATTTGTAAGTTATAAAAGCTACTTTTTCATATATATCCTTAAGAGGAGCATCTATGTAAATGGACTATTGGCGTTTAGGTAAATATATCAATATGAAAATATTGTCATACAGCATAATGAAGGCCAGAGAGATCACATTCTCCTCCTTGCAGCCACTCGTAGAATTCTTGAGCATTGTCTGTAGGGTCTCCTTCACCATATGTAGCCACACAAAAGACAGCCAAAGAGTTTTCGATGTCCTGCATTTGTGTTAATTCTTCCATAGAGCATTCTTCTGGATCAGCTACCATTCCTTTCATTCCATACCGCTGGGCTTCTTTAGCCAATCGACCTGCGAACTCTTCAGCGGTTCCTGTCTGACTTCCGTAAAAAACCACCATGTTCCTTCCAGAGGATTTCAGTTTGGCAATGAAGCTATTATCCGATGCTCGGGATGGAAACGGGGTCGGCCTGTTCAAATTTTAAACAAATTATCAATAATGGTCAGGAACTTGTGACAACACGGCAACAAAATTGCGCTGGAAATCTCCCTATTTGTAAAGGTAGAGTGAAAACCTGAAAATCGGAGGGGAAACCTAGAAATCATGAGGAGGAGTCCCTTGCCATGACCTGATAATAAAATTCCTAATCTCTACCAATGCGTTTGTTATTATACATAATCACAAAATTGTACTGATGACATTCATTATTTATTATGATATATTATATAGTCATATCATTATATCATCATGACCGGATATTACTTCAACTTGTGGTGATGAGATACCTTATAGTAACTTCAAAGGATATTCCCACTATTTCTTCTTTTAAACAAGTCACGCGTTCCCCTTTCCTACTATATATTGCTATAACAAGTTTACATTGCTATCTGGTTGTATTTTTTTTTACTAAGGTCAAGAAAGCACGTTCAACGAAAACTAAAAACAGAGTCGCTATCTTGCTTTCAATACCTCATTTCATTGCGGTAAGTTGTTCATGGCTAACATGCAGCAAAAATATTATCGACGTAGTAAGCTGATTTATAGCATGGCCAAAGTTTGCATTAGATTATAAATAAGAAAAATAGAGTAGAGAGGATATTGCATTCTACATCTGCATGTGCGAGTCACGAGACAACTAATAAACAGACAGTGTTCGCCTTCTCTCACCTTTTACTAATTTCTCCCACCCACCGGGCCACCCGGGAGAAATTACCTATATACGTATAAAAGAATTTCAGTGCATTTAATTCAAAATAGAATTATTTTACAGTCGCATTCCGATTTACCTAACATTCCTCTGATTGGTATAACAAATTTTTATGATTTTCAGTGGGACGATTTTAATGCACAATATTTATTGTTGAAAGGTTGCTCCTGGATATTTGTACAAATAGTAAGACACAGTCTAAACACAAAATGACATCGCAGAGACTCTAGATTAAATGTTTCATTCAACGAAGTAAAACAGATATCAAGAAAATAATTACAGAACATGTAGTTTTTAAAGAGCATTGTTATTATTACATTTACAGAACAGGATTATAAATGTATACCTATAAATAATGTCAATAATGTTATAAGTAATGTTACTTATATTTATAATATTGTACTTTAAGTGGACTCTATGGACCGTTCTCTAAATGTATCGTGTTCTGTAATTATTTTCTGTATAGATCTTTTGTAGTTTCATTTTACTAAATCCTTTGTAATTGTCAATGTAGTTATAACTCATAAGTGTAAATATGAAAACACTGCTCTCTAAAAACTGGACAGTGTCAATGCCCACTTGGACATTGTCTTACTATTTGCACTATTGTCAAAGAGATACCTCACAGTCAGCCTCTGGCAGGTCTCCATGTAAATTTTCGAAAATGAAGTCTAATATTCGCATGACGTCACACAATAGGGAGAACACTGTTAATATATTCATATGAGCTGATATTGAAATACACATATTAAAGTACAATTTTACAATTTCAGAACCTGTGTCAATTTATAACACGCTAAATAATTTTCCATTTTATATACTACCTACGCAACAAAATGGATGTAAACAAAAAAGGATAAAATGAGTTGATACTGTCAACGAATCAATTTATTTTCCTAGAACCATATAAATTCCCTTTCATATCTTCAGAATATTTATGAAGCATTTATATCTATGTACGCACCTACTTACAGATATGGTCGGTAAAGTTACCATTTCAGCGAATAAAATGTGCGGTAGCTAGCAACGTATGACAACAACTTATATCGGCTTCTAGCAAAGTAACGAGAAAACGGTGACAACATCACATATCATAATACATCCGACAGACAATGCTGTCATTTAGACGATATTCAAATTGACCTCAAAATGTAATGCTCGCCGGGTTTCTCCTTTTCGAATCGTGACACCAGGATTCAATAAAATAAATGATTTCTTAATTTCCCAACAGAGCAAAAATTATGCATTCTAGTCCTTTTCTCAAAAATGGAAAGGAAAAACGTTTGAATAAATGAATAATTGGCCAAAATTCGAAATTTTCCTTAATATAATCATCATTATAAGAATTGGTAATCCCTCTTTGCCTTCCAATAAAAAACTGTCATTTTCCCTAGTCATTTTGTCCTTATAAATTACATAGATAATTTCTAAATTATGATTTCATTACTGGTAAATACTAGAATTAAATAAACTGGAGCCAATCTTTGAGAATTTTTAAAAGCGTCAAACTACAGTTTTAAATAATCTGACTGGCAGTCAACGCAGTTAATCACTACGTATGGGTAATCACAGGAATCAAAAAAATATAATGCTAAACAATTGGGTTGACGTCACGTCGTCACGGACGGCATGCATACAAGTAGACTAGACAGTGTATGTTTCTAGCTGAGCATGCCATAATGAATGCGAAGATGTTAAAAGGTTACTTTTTCCGTTTCATTTCCAGATAGTTTTCCTCGTGTCGACTAACACCGACTGAATCTCATGCAAATGAAATATACTATGAATGCAATGGATAAACATGGGAAAAAACACCAAGCAACATTGAAACATCGCCGACATATTCCTATCCAGAACTACACTCTTTCTGTCCTTCTCATTGCAAAAATATTTATGATCTTCAACTTTTCGAAAATGGCCATATATTCCGTTAAATTGACGTATATGTTGCATATTAAAATTACTTTTCAGATGAACCTCAACGATTAGTGTACAAGAACTGCTTACAATTTCGTAATTGAGCAAACCCATTGTCATGTATTTCTATTGCAAATTACTCAAATGTTCACTTTCATAGATTTGCTACGTACAAAAATATGATGAAAGTTTGAGTGACGTTACAAGATAAGCAAATTGAGTGGCTTTTCCCGTGCAACATAGTTAGCCAGTATAGCCAGCACCTGACAAACAAACTTTATCTAACTCAAACAACCGATATTCACGTGCTCAAGCACTTCATGACAAACTAACCATTGTCTCTTGGCACATGTATTTCAATTACCTATTGGAAATATGTCTTTGTCCAGCTTGAAATCCAAAACAATTCTTACTCAATACATATCACTACTAAATATTTAAGTACGGCTTTAAACAAATACAAATATTTGTTATCCTAAAAGCCACATGATCAATTTTCCTAGTACAATGAATCATAATCTAACCCACTATGAGTTTAATTTCAAACCAACTTTGATATTATATAATTGATACCAAGATAATTTGAAATAGATCATATATCTATAAAAACTACTATTTGAACATTCGCAATTCTATATTTATAAGAATTAGAATACTGATACAAGAAATACAACACAATCAAGTTATTTTGCCAAAATTTCCGTATATGTGTAAATAGGAAAACTGTGTTTATTATTTTCAATTTATTGGCTTACTTCTTACTTTTCACTAATTCTACAACTATCATTATGATCATTTTAACTAACGGGGAAAATCGTAGCACAGAGATTTCTCCTTTTTTGAATTCTGAAATCATTTTGGGGAAGTTACTAAAGTCGCGGCACTCGACAGGATGGTTTTTATTAAACTTTCCTTGGACTTTGCCTTATTAACTCACTTAATATTTTCCGTCTTTAATCATTTTCAAGTGACTGCCCTTGTAGCTTACACACACGGCATAATTTGAGAGGCAGAGATTGAGAGATTGTTTAAAAAGTGAAACCTTCATTAACACCAAAAAAATGTAGAAAAGAATAATACTGCCTTAATAGTATCAAGTGTTTAGTGGGTCAAACTCAAATACTATATTAGACATCAGCTGAAATAGCAACCAAATCGACAGTGATCTTAATAGACTCTACATAATTAAATTGGATGATATTCTAATGGAAGTGTTACAATTATGCCACAAACTCAAAATATTTATCTTGAATGGATCTGTCTAAGAGGTTTAGTACCTAAACGTTAGAAATGCAATGCAGTCTAGATTCAGTAGATTCTTATTTCTTTAGATACCTGCTAGCTATAGTACACACATTTTGGTGATCAACACATGATTAATCATTTGTTTCGTTGTTCATTTCCTACGCAATTGCAAAGCATAGAAATAGAGATATGGCTCACTCACGCTCTTGGGTTTTGGGAATGCCTTAATGAACATAGCAGCAATGCATTACATAACTCTAGTTAACCCTTCCTTAAATTATTTCATATGCAGTTAAACGTTTTTACTCTGATTACTAAATCAGCACTACAACTTTCCTGACTAGAATAGAATACTAGAAGTTAGTCTGTTGTTCTACTTATTGCTGCCGTTGCTACGTAATAGTGACCAACACTTGCGATTAAATCTAGAGTAACAATTATCATTCTGCATTTATTTTGATTATTGTGATTACGTAGTAGAATTATACACCTGGTAGCTGTATGGTATGTAGCTAGACAGAACATTTTCGTATTACTGCACATTATTTTTTAACGAACTGATTCCTAATAATTCTGATGCAGCAAATAAATAGTTTCTCTGCACTTTTACGAATAAATCCTTCTATCCTGTATACAGGATACAAAATACTGACTGTATACGAATATTTGTAATATAAGAGGCCAGTAGATGGATTGATTAATTAAATCGATGAAAGACAGGTCAAAATAACTTACTGAATTGTGTACGGTTGAAATTCACTTTCAGCAGAGCTTGATTTTCCAGCATTTCGAAAGAAAAACCAGTAAATGGTCAAGCATCCAACTCCAGATAAAAGTAAAATATCCAGAAATCCCAGTCCAAATCCAAACAGGGTCAAAAAGGCGTCTGTTTCGGCCTCACTCATTTTTTGACTTTAAAAAATCAACAACTGTTGCTAAGTAAGTTCAAAAACTCCGGGAGTCCTAAAATTGAAAATTACAATTACACAATTACAAAATTACACAATTAATTAATTTAGCATAGAGAATGTTAACTATAATTATTAATAGATTGAAAATAGCTGGTCACTTGCCGATAAATCAAAACGAACAATCAATGTAATATTAACTCAATGGTATGTTTCTTGCAGCACTTAGAACTTAATGTTCAATATTAGAGTTCATAATTCACACTACTAAATCAGAAATTATATAATACTATCAAGGATTTAATATGGCTCTACATATCAACTTTCAATATCACAAAAACTGAAGAGTTACTTTAAAATCAGAGATCGAAAAGTTAAAAAAACTGCTGGAGCTGGACTTTGTACTTTATGTAAAATCGTATATCATATATATCGTGCGTTTTATATAGATGAATAAGCTCTATGACTTATATAAGATTTCTATAAGGCACAGAAGGGTATTTTTTGTTTTAAGTAGCTGGTAGAGTAGTAAGTAGACTTTCAGGAGAGACGGACACCAACCTGATTCGAGTGACAATGAATGTTTGTGAAGGAATTGTGCTGATAGTGTGATGTGAAGGTTGCAGAAAACTAAATGGGAATGAAGGATGAGGTTGATTTTCGTTGGAAGTTGGAATTGCTCTTGGTGAGGTGGTTTGCTTTGTACAGAATTGCTAGGCAAAAGTTGCAGTTGATGTAACTTGCGTGTGGAATTACTGCAGGAGGGAGAAGGAGAAGTGAGCTCGACCAACGTCCAACAGTAAAGGAAGGAGCTCAGGAATAAATATCCCAATAAATATTTAACAAACTGGAAGGGAGAATACGTAATGTACACATATATGCATATCACAACGTAAAAGCTATTTTCGTACTAGGTCTTATTTCCTACTTAATCCATTCAAAGTTTAAACCTACACTAAGCCGTTGAGTATTTTTCAGTCAATGCAATTGCATTCCTTTTAGACCCTTTTCCTGACCACAAAGAGAATCTTAATCCATCTGGCCCCTTTTGAGGTACTCAAACGTAAAATACTCTGTTTTAAAAAGTTGGGTTAAGCTCTAAAAATGATGTAAGGCCTTTACAATTTTCTAAGAGCTATTGCCACGGGAAAAAATGGTTTTTTGACAAACGTAAATTGGTTCTTAGTATTTACGTATAATGTTGGAAGTTTCTCGTGGAAGTTTCCGAGATATTTGATCATTTCACCTTTTGAGCTAAACCAAATTTTTTACAGGCTGTTTGTTTTGAGTTAAACCTTAAGAATTGAACCTAGACGAGGTTCTTAGCGTCCTTCATTTTTAACAAAGCTTTTAATATATTAGGTAACCAGGCTCCCATCATAGATTTTCGGTTGGATTTTTTGGTGACCATTACTTGAAAACCACGATTTTAACTCTAGCAGGGCTGGTACAGTATTTGTTGTTCTACGGTATTTGTACTTACATTAGTCATCAATCAGTTCATGTAGTTACTTACGTTTTACGTTACAGTCCCCGAGTTACAGCACACAGTGAGGTATATGCCAAAGAGAGACAGAGCTTACTGATGTGATGACTGAATGCATTATCTGTAGTAATAACATACCGTGGTAAAACATGGGCGTAATATGTTGCGAATGCAATACTCCCAAACAGGGATGACCAATTTCTCTTATTAAAAAAATTTAAAAAAAAACTCCTTTTTACCTCAACAACATGTGCTAGATTTGAAAGAGTTATCCCAATTTACTTAGCAGAAAATAGCATTTTTGGGAAAAAATAACCCCTCCCTAACATGTTCAATTTGTCGGTTTTCAATTTTAAAATTTTTCTTTTTACCTCAATAACATGTGTTGAGGATTTGAAATACAATATTCTGGAATATGTTTGTACTCCTTTCCCATAGGGGCCTGTCCGAATTCCTTCGTTCTTGAAGTTACAACTTCCCTATTACCTCAACAAAAATATGCATAAAATGTGTATGAGTTTTCTCAGTACGTTCATAATCATGAGCTATCACACACATAGACAGACAGACTGACACAACGTTTGGATAATGTAGCTTCCACTAAATAAAAATAATAATGAATATGTTCTATGTTGAAGGTGCGCTGTATGCCAAGTGTACCTATTCAATACATGACTTACATTATAATGCAACGTGACGTTCCTAGTCATATTAAAGTTGGGTATGGTAAATACATGTTCAATTCATACTCCTACACACTGGCTTGGACTCAAAAGCCTGAACTGTTCTCACAAACTTTTCATTCTAAATCAAATGGACATTATTTTTTCTAGATTACCTAAGCTGAACCGAAGTACTGGGATTCTGAAGGTTGACTAAATAAGGCTTGCCTCATATTATCCCTATCCATCCTATTATCCTATTGACTTATTGCTGTTCGTTTTCTCATGCAAAGTGTATCATATATACTTGTAACACTACTGATCTATTTAGTTCAGATTTCTATATTACATAGAATTAAGAATTAAATGTAAATAATTATTGTAAGCGTTATGTTGTATGGTGTCTATAATTGTGGTAGTAGTTCCCGATCGCGACAGCTAATAAATACCCAAAATATCGAGCAAGCAGTTTTATTATTTGACTATTGAAATGAAATATTCTTTCGTTTTGCAATTTATACTTTTGCTCAAATTAGTAGGAAATATTTTCCGTTTGAAAGTCTCACCCTTCAAATTCAAGAGCAAGATAACCTTTAATTTCCGGATTCATGGTATTCACAGAGCGCACTAATATGCACCAACGCATAGTGCATGTACTAGTCCATTCACTGATTTAAATAAAATTAACCAAAACGATGTACATTGTGAATAACGGGTTTATCAAAAACAATGAAGTTCATTCATATGAGCACCTTTTTCACATTAGTTGAAAAGGTGCATAGTAACAAAGTAGTGGCAGACCAATTCTTACGTAGATAACACTTCAATTATAACATTTTCTTTTCAGGGTGAGTTAACACCTTATTATATGATATTTTTAACATTACTCTTTAATCATGTATAATTATATATACTGCATGATAAAATTTCATCACATTAAGGTTTGCTTGTCTCATCAGTCTGCAACGAGCTAGGGTCCCCAGTAGAACTGGAGCAGTTTTGGATGTCATATTCAGAATCTGTACTCAGAATCTGCCTACCCTCTGGCGTACATAACGACAATTTTTTTTATTAAATAATTTTAACTCCTGTAATTCTTTTTTGAAAAAAGAATTTTAGAGTACTAAACATTACAGAATGTTTCAAATTCAGTTTCTTCCTACCTCATGCCAACAATTTTGCAATTGTCGCGTTTTCTCTAGGTAATCTTTTAAATTACCGTCTCACAGCGGAAAGACTAGCAAAGGATACATTTTTCAATTTCACTGGTTGAGCACAGGTACAGCCAAGGACACCTAAAACCAGTCTCATTCCCAGACAGACAAGCCAACCTTAAAAAATATTTCAAACTAATTAATTCGGTAAGTAGAGGAATCCTCTATCTATTCATTCTGGAGTAGTTATTTATTGAGAGTCTATTTTTACCTATTGAAACAAAGATATATATAGATACATATGCAAATATTTATTTTAACAGATTTTTAGATTGGCTACATGGAAGATATAAAAATATTGCTTGTGATTTTAAGGGGAGACCTGGAGATATTAATGCAAATTGCAATACTTTTAAATAACATCCTGCCTGAATTGAACGTAATCTTTTATATCAATCGTTGTCAAGGTTTACTATTCAATAGTTACATTGGTATATTATGTAAAATAATATATAACAATATATAATATATAACAATTTAGTGTGGAAGACACTCCTGATTGGCTTTTTTGCAATTCATTAATCTCGCTCTGTGTTAAGTTTTAAGCATGTAAAATTGCCAACCAATATAAAGTCAGGATTGAATAGAGAGAAACCATTAACCATAATATTATTAGCTTTATGCATTTTTCTATGACTATGCAATGTTACAGCTATATATATTTCCCAGGTGCGTACTGCGTAAATTGCATGCTTAGTGCTACTACTTACTAGCACTATACTGTGCAGTACTTCGTACTGTGTGTTACAGGCTACACAGGTAGTCAATTTTTTTAATGCATCTACATCAATGTGTAAATATATTTGTAATTGTAATCTTGTACAGTGACGTTAGAGTTTTTTTGTTAATTTTCGTATTAGGGGACGTTGCCATATTTATCGCTAACTCTGTGGTAGTTATAGTTGTGTTAAAAGATACTTAGTACTCGTGAGACTTTCGATCTCGACATGTGTACACTAGTGTGTGGAGTTTTAGTATGCTATCAAGTCATTCAGTCATAGAAAGCACCCTATGTGGGCCAACTTTAGATTTCAACGTTTAAAAAAGATAGTTAGTTTAGGTACTACAGCATAAGTATCCACTTTTTCAGCTTAAAGATTACCTTATGTAGGTACTCTGATAAAAATTAAACTATATCAGTAACACCAATTAAATATTTGTTAAGAATTTTTATAAAAACTTGAGTTTTAATGCTTACAAACTTATAGTGTGTACAGCACTTTGCCTTTCTAGGTCTTAAATATAAGCATGTATAGTTTTAGAGGTTGATTGTGGCAGGTTTACTGCTTGGTAACAATATCATAAATAATTTGCATACAAAGATGTGTCGAAATTGCTGCATAACAGGCAATAATGCAGAACGGAGTGCAGTCATTCATGGTCGTTATAACGTCCACAGTTGTTAATGTAGCTATCAATTGCATAATAGATGTTTGCAATTTTTTGTATTTTTAAGGGTAGAGGTCCCTTAATGTTTTGCTATATATATACACAATGCATATTATTTATGTCCCTATATGCGATGGTTTTCTCTATCTATCAATGAGCTATATTGTACAATAAGTATTTTTAATATTTTAGTGTCGGTGAATGAGTAGAGCAGTGGATAAGTAGAGTAGGTAGTTAAATCTACAAGAGGGAAGCTTTATGAATAGGTATGATCGAATGTATTTACTATCACATATGATATGCGCTATCGCAATCTTAGCCTCGTGAGTTTTTGTGATGGTCAAGGTGACGCAAAAAACCACGATTGCGTTGCAGAAAGAAGTTCAACAGTATTTGTGTATTATAATCTGTGGTTCGACCCTGTCCTTTCATTCCTATACATTAAAAGCGTTCAAACTTGTAACTGGCAATGAATATAATATTACATGTAAATTGTCGGTTAAAGCTGATTATAAGTTGTGTATACAGACAGACACGAAGTTTACACCACCTGTACTCCATGTATGCCATGCCTACTTGTCCGTCCCCACAATTTTTCCCACTAATAGTGTAGTCCATGCAGATATTATTCCCGATAAATAGGCCGCCGGCCGTTGTCTGGTCCTATGACTTTATGTACACAGTAGCTGCTAAAGAAAACAGAGCCTAATGTTCATTACATATTAGTTTCAAAATTCGAAAAGTCCCAAGAAACACTTCACGGGAATTCACACAGTTCTAATTATCTAGTTACACAGGTAATGCAGACCAAAGCCACGTGAAGCTAAAAAGTTCTTTTAACAAATAAGAATTCATGCATACAAGTTGCATTGCCATTAGTTGTCAATGAACGGGTATTCCCTGGAAATAGAAAACCTACAGGAATATTAATACCCTGTCTTTCTTTCCCAGGAAAGATTTCAGTCTAGAGTCATTAGTCTCTTTTTCACTGCCCAAATATCAAAGCACCATTTGTAGCAATGTCCAGCCATTGAATTGAATTCCTTGAATCGATCAGTAAAATAACAGTTAATCTTTATTCTACTTATTTTGGTCGTAATGAAGTCTCGTCTGCATTGCAGTCTGCAGGCACTGGGGGAAATAGTAGCTTCAACAAAACTTTTAGTATTGATTATTGACATGAAATGACTAATCCACGTAGACTATGTAGATTCATATAAATAGATTTCTGTTGAGGGATATGTCCATTTACTTAGAAGTGGGATTTTTCTTAACAGTCTTTTCCTCCCCAACCAAGTAGTAGATTAACGATAAAACTAATAACGCTCAAGCGTATGTTTACGGTTAGTTCAAATATGTACTTATAATTAGTAGTTAATGGTAACAATGAATAAGTTCCTTGAAATATACCTTGCAATAATTATAATAGCTATCTACTCTACACTAATGATGCTGTAAGTAAGTAGGAATGATTTATATGTGAGAATTGCAATAAATTCATTTGTGAGTGGATTTAACCTTTGATATATACAATCTATGACACAAGTTAAAAGTAGATAATTAATATATCATTAGGATGAAGTGCTTATAATAGTAATACACATTCATCACAAATGTATTACTAGTACCTATTTTACTACATTATAAAGCTATTGCCTCAAAAATTCCTAGGGAAATCTCAAGAAGTTTACTTCCATAATTATAATATTTATCGACTACAAATTCGGAGAGGTGAGTGGCTCCTGCCGAAGGCAGCAGCCAGCTCACCTCGGAGAATTTGCATGGAAAACAGGGATCTTTCATATTTTTATATCGTGTTTCGAGTACCCGCCAAATTAAAATGTGCCATTCAAGATACGGTTGTAACTAATTTGCGGAATCGAAGACTACATGACTCTAAAATGACGCAAAATGATGCACGTGTATGAAAAACGCATTAGTTCAATACGTTAATATCGATATCCGTACCGCACAAATGGGCTGAAATCTCACTTGGCCTTCCCCAGCAAGGGATGGGGGAGGTTCTGAACGCTACATACCAATCGAATATTTCCCAGATGCATATTACATAATTTATACAGTAAGCAATCCCTCAAAGTTGTTTCCTCAACCTGATAAATAATTTAATGCTCGTAAATTTCTAGTACAAATTCCTATTTATTTATTTATTTCCCTGTGTTGCATTTTTTAAGTGTCGTAAGGTGCACTCGGAGTATAAAGTCGGCACGCCGTAAAATATTTTTCGTTGCCGCAGGCCGTACATGCCGTAAATGCCGTAAATATATTATGTATGTATTAGAGCTCTCGTTCAGAGAAAATTTTAGCAACCGGCTCAAACCGGAACCAGCAAACCCTCTAACCGGAACCGGATAGAAACCGAAATGACCTTAAAATTTGGAAACCGGTAGGAACCGGAACCGGAAATATTACGAACCGGCACTACAATAAAGTGCCAATAGTAATATTTTAAGGACATCAAAATTTTCCACCTGACCAAAATCAATTTA
>JAAAYG020008031.1:1648-17101 GCA_009936455.2 Tomocerus minor | reverse complement strand
CAAAGATTTTAAGATTAATACTTTAATCCGACACCTGCTCGAATAATGCCACATCAAACTTGATTCGTTTGGCTGCATGCATAGTGAACTGCTGGATGTGGGTGCTGGAACGAAACACGAGTCTGTCTGGGCAAAGGTGTATTTATAGTGAGACAGTGTATCTTATTCAGGGCCATTTTGATGAATGTGGGAAACCGCAATGAAAACAACGCATGAATGGTGTAATGGATGGGAATGACTTCAGCACAAACTCGATGTCTTCTATAATCTCCACTCAAACTCAAACCCTATCCAAAATGTGAGTCGAGTGTAATCGAAATATGTGTAATTGAGGATTGCTTTGCCACGAGATTCCTCAGTGTCAGCCAGGCGATACAAGAACGCCGTACAATAGATCAGGCAATTCAAAATCCACCATAACAACACATTCCTGATAGGTACTTCATATATGTACATTTTATGTAGCATTGCTATCACACTCTCCTATTAACCTTAGCCCAAAGATAATACGTAATACTAAATGCGTGTGTTGTACACCTGTGTAAAAAACATATTCTTTGATATAAATAGTAAACGTACCCTTAATAATATAGCTATGTGTATTTTGAAGAACTCAGAGAAAGGAAATAGAAGCATAGATGTCAATGAAAAAATAATGCTATACAATTCAACAATGGTAGCAAAAAGAACAAGTGAACAGTAGCTAATTTTGATTGTGTAGCCCCACTTGAACTACTAGCTATTGCTAACCTCTTCATCCCATCTTTAATCTTAGTAAAGTAGTAAATGTTACATATTATTTAGATTACACATGGCATGTCATATTATCTGGGAGAATTTACACAATAGTTATATAAATGCTTTTATCGTTAATACTATATAACGCTTGTTCCCACTGGAATTACAGGTGCAATAGTTTATGGTCACATTCATAATCCTACTTAAATGCATTTTTGGTAACATGCCTTGTCAACTGCCAACTGTTTGAATTAATTCTCTTGTTTCAATATAAAAAAACTTTAGAGATGAAATATAATCAAGAACACATAAGTAGCTATTATTAGTCATTAATAATAAGCAATGCAAAAAGTTATGAGCCAGCTGAAGTGTATTTTAAGGATTTTTAAGATTTAATTTTCAGACTTAATTTTAATTCAAAATTGATATTTTTTGAAATTAAAGAGTCCATTCCCTTAAGGGATGCCGGGGATTTTAGACGCTTCTAAAAAGCGTTTATGGCATCCCTTTCTTTCAAAGGACACATATCGGTAGGTGCAGCCAAAAGGGCATTTAGAGATTATGTGATTTCTGTATGCATATTAGAAATTCTACCCTACTTATGTATCACATACGCCTACAAATGTGATAGGCCCCTCTAAAAATGTCTTTTTGTATTACATGTTCATGGAGACTATGAGCAACAATCAGATTTGGAGTATTGCATAGTAAAAGTTTTTGAAAGTAAGTGAATTTTGTAAATGAGTTTTTGTGAAAAAGCTAGGAAGAATACGGCAAGGAAGATGGTTGTGCATTAATATTAGCGACTATGGTGTTCAAGCGTAGATGGGTTGCGAAACGATGAAACAGCTTGGCATAAGAGGGATAATTGGGAGTAATAGTTTGTATGGGAGCTGTAGTCGCATTTGATAGTCAGGGTCTACCGTTTGAGAAGGAGATGGAAGCGAGGGAAGAGAATGTAACGGAGCTGCACTTGAAATGACAAGAGAGGACACGCTCGAATTTCTCCAATTATAGATGGAAGGGAAAGGAACCAACCCCTGAACGAGTCTGGAACGAACCGAAGATTTCCTAAAGACGCAGATCCACCCTCAAATGTCGCCTGCGTGGGCGATTCTATTCTCTGAGATTATTTCACATCATCTCTCCCTCCACTCCAATCCTCTTTGTTTCTCAAGTGACATGGAGAAATGGGAGTGCAGTGCGAGTGGTGCACTGAGTGAGTGCCATGTCACAGTCCCTGCCTGCTTCATCTCCAGCCACGTCACAAGAGTCTGAAATAAATCCTAGCGCGGAGAGTACGTAATGCTATGTAAAGGAGGTGAGTTAAAGGAGAGTTGTCTTATTTCTGTAGAGAAATGCTCAACTTATGGCAGTAAAAAGGTAAAAGTCAAAGTTTTAGAGACGCTTCGCCTCTCATCCGTGATCCATGCTAAAGTTAAACAATGTTATTCTAATGTAAGAAGTAGTGTCTGACAATAAGCCAACATGTAACCTCCTACCTACCTCTGTCTGCTAAACGTTATAAAATATTGTCTTTTTCTCCTGTAGTCTGAAGTCCCTATTAGATTGGATTTAGGCAGAGAAGATAAAGAGCTGAGCAATGATTAGGCTGAATAGGACTCTCAGCCTCTTATTACCTAAATTTAAAAAAAGTGCTTAGACTTTATATAAGATAAATTATATTGCCAATTCTGTCATAATGTACGTATCCAAGACATGGATATATAAATGCATTGCTAACTTCAAGGTTATTTCATGTAATTTTACTATTTCCATGCTTTTTGGCAGATTTTCTTAGAGATAATTTTTTTGCCACTTTTTCCTGTCTACTAATATTTTGCCAGCATGAAATCCTTATTATAACTGCTTAGTTAGCGAGTGTAGAGGTAGCTACTAGCTACCTAGTAGGGAAATATGCCTTTTCACGTACAGTGATATCTCTAAGTTATATCAAGAGTAGAAATGATAAAGACATGTTCCCTGGCTGTGATTTGGTTAGGAAATGCTAAGCTGCTGGATCATGACGTGAGTCAGAGTCAGAGTCAGAAAGTGAGTAGGTATAGGTAAGAAGAGTGGGAAAATGATATCTATGGATACGAAATGGTGGTTTTGAGATAGCAATTCGGTCGGATGTGAACTTGAGTACGGGAAAAGGGAATGGCAAGTGGAAGGAAAGCCAGGCAAGGAGGGAGGCAGGGAGTCTAGGCAGAAGAGTCACCGTTTGTGTAATTCCTCGTGAATGGATGGAGAGACTGCAGAAGTGAAGATAGGCGCCAGAGTGTGGAAGGAGAACCCTTTGTTCTCAGGCTTAAGATGAGCCTAGAAAAAGTGGATCGAAAGCGGCACTGTTGTCAAGTCTGAATTGACGAACCAAAACTACAGCTAATCCAGGTGCGGAAATATTGGTCATCCACCTTGCAACTCTTCCACGTTCCTCATGATTATCGTGACTCTGCCTCAGTCAGTCAGACACAGAGCTCTCTTTCTATATCCCACCACCACTCACTCACTCACACCACAAATATACTACCACAATATCGCCAACTACAAACCCAACAAATGATAGGAAAAAGCAGTTCCTTTCAATTCAGAACTTTTTTTCACTCTTCTTCTCTCCTCACTCACTCGCTCGGCCTTATACAAGACAATGCAGACAGAGAGAGAGAGAGAGAGAGAGGGAAGGAAATCCATGCATACCAACGCAACGCCACTCAACAAACAGCTCCCACTGGATGGCCACAAGAAAAGAAATACTTGAAATAATTTACATATTTCATTTTACGTGCTAATTAGTATTAGCAACAATCCTAACGATATCAATCTCGCCTCATTTTCTCCCTCGGACCTTCCCTCCAATATAATAGCAATAAACTAATAACACTCCAATCTCCTACCTCCCCATATCCATCTACACTACGATATCTCAATTCAGAATAGACAGACACTAATAAAAGCATTCCATAACTTTTATTACACTTCAACTACGGATTTCAATGATAAGTGTTAATTAAGACTCATAATTAACAATTATTTATCTACAATTTACCATTCTATCCTACAATAGAAAGCCATATAAAGAATACACCATATATGATTGTAAAAGATTACTTTCCTGCTTTGAGATAGTAATTTATTATATTTTGATCCTTGGCGTCATTGAAAATACTGGATGGGGTTGATTTTTGCCAAGTTTTGATTTAGCTTGCCATATTTTTCATATTTATGATTCACTGCCTATTTTTCTAAAAACAACTTTATGATAATAACATCTTACATACAAACTTCGCAAATTGTAGCACTGCCCAAATTCAAACTATCCGTTTCAAACTATAAAGCAGACGTGTGGATATCTATTCTTATTATTTCTTATATTGCTACCGTGCAGATAACTGCCTTCAATGACCATAATGAAGCGGTTATCTAAAATAAATAATTATCGAGCCTTATATATAATATAACTCATTATGTCAATCTCTTGTGAAATTGTTGTGTGGTTAAGGATTGCTTTAGCTTAGAGAAAAGAAATCGATAGAATGAAAGCCCATTAGCATTGCACTATTTCATTGCTATTGGTATTGCTATTTATTTTAAAAGACTGGATGAGATAAACATTGTAGACATGCTATGACAAACATGCTACTATGTTAAGTAGTAATTATGTGATCCGATAAATAAAACTATAAAATATTATTATCGTCTGCCTATTGAGAATGTCGTCAAAACTTTGAAGATAATAGAATATTAATGTATATGTAAGATAGTTAAACTTTGTTGTAGCGCTATGCAAACTACCTCACGATTAACATGTATTGGTATACATGGTTAGAAGTAACTCAACATTGAGTACATTTCTCAACTTAATTTTTATTAGTAAGAAAAGGATACGTAGAATAGCACATTATTGAGCTATAAAGCAAGCCGAAATATGTGTTTAATATATTTAGTTATCTATTCTCCATTTGTTTTTGTATTCATTAGAGCAAGGAATGTCAATGTATTTAGGTAGTCGTAAAATATAGAACAAATTGAGAAATCTGCTTAAAGGAAGAATATATTGGAGAGCAGAGTAATGTTTGCTGCAAGAGTGCTATCGGATCCCACAAGAATAAACAGTAGAACACATACACCCATAAAATCAATGAATGGTATGTGCAGTGAATAAGAAAACTACTGTCCCGTGCCAGCTAATCATGTTTAACATAGATGATACTATGTAGGTGCATCTAATAGACAAGAGTGAATCTATGGTGGGAGAGATCTGTAGAATATATTTCAAATGTACTTAAGGAATACAAATGTAAAAGGTGTGTTCATGCATGATCTAGCTGTATGTATTGTTTTTTATAAAGTAAATATGTGTGCAGTGCTATTATGAGTTGGGATTGTTGGAAGGAGCTGCTGGTAGTTAAAACTTATTTACATTGTAGAAGAAATGCGAACAGGAGCAGAGCACAGGATTCTCAAAGTTGTCGGAGCAGTTTTTTGTTGATTGAGATGAGAACTGAAAGTGGAGGAAGCCCATGACACCAGGCAAAGAGCAGGAGGACTAGGACTATATAATGTGTAAGGCCAGACCGGCTTTTTCACCCATCTCGTTTGTCCTTTGCATCTTCTAATTGTATTGTTCGACGTGACGTCACTTTCAAACTTGCAAAATTAAAATATATATATCTACAGCTCCTTTATTATTTACAACTCAACACATTCTATTTCTTTCTCGACATAATGAATATAATTTACATTTAATTAAATGTCTCTCTGGACATTGATTACTTGTACATTTAGTAAGTAGCTGCTTTTGGTAGTGTAGTAGCAGCGACTATCCATAAATTCCGTGACAGAGTCTGGTGTACTGCCAAAGCATAAGTACTTTTCCTAGTAATTGCTTATTATTTCTCATTAGACACTTTCTAAGAACTATCACAAAATATGATGGCAAAGAGTTTCTAGACTGTTTCTATAATTTACAAATCTATCTCTGAATTAGCTACGATATACATTTAATAATTGGGTGGATGGATATAAATGTATGTCTTCAGTATGGCTATTAAAGCCATATTAAAAATCTAACAAAATGTCCATTAAGGAATACAGACTGATAGAGTATTTTTGGAAATCCCCAAAATTGCATTATCTATCACAGGTATATAGAATACAGGAGCTATGACCAAGAAGTCTTGGAAAAACAAAAACAAAGGTGTGTGTATAGGTATAAGCATAAGGTGAAGACAATCAATTGTGTTGGATCTAATCAAGGAACATGAAGTTGACGTGACAGTTGAAGCTACGGAGACACAGAGGCTCCGTTAATTTAAATAAAAAAGTGGGACTGGAAATGTAAATCCATGACTTCCCTCTCTCTTTTCCTCCTCTGCTGTAAGAATATTCTTTTATTTTATCGCCTTTTTTTCTTATTGCTTCTACTATTTACTTTAACGATATAGAGTTACTGAGTTACTACATGTGTGTATGTACGTAGTGAGAGAGTGGTTTATTATTTGCAGTCTTTCCTAATGTACATTCGCATGTATCTTGTCATTCATGTGACATAATTCCAAGTTTACTTTTAATGTGTGGATGTAGGAGACAGGAGAAATAATATTGGTTTAGTATTACCAAAATGTAGCAAACATTCATTGAAAGAGATAGGAAATGTCGACTGAGTGACATGACACAAAGCGACGACAACAAAACACGTTATGCACATTCTAGAAGCACATGAACAGAAAGGCCGTCCTAGAATTACTTTACTTCACGTACTAATGTCCTTTGAATGTTTCAATGTTTACGTGTAAGTAAATCTAAAGTGTGCTCTATCATTTGTTCGACTCTCACAACCCCATATAGCAGCAACATACGAGAATAATGTGTAGGGAACTTGTGTCTGTTGGTTTAGTGGATGCATGAACAGGTAAGTTATTTTGAGTGAGTGATGTGATGAGCAGAGCGTATAGTCACCCCAGACAGACAGACTGGAAATGCTATTATAGGAAAAGTATAGAGAGAAGGAGAAGAGGAGCTCCACCCAGAAAGAGAAGAACGGATCTGCGTCATATTAATGTCATTGGATGGACTTCCGCTCCCTCAACTCCTATACTCCTATCTATCTATACTTAGCCTATGTCGAAAATATTTCTCAACATACGATGTCTCATCATAACGCATCAACTTGCAAAATTACAATCAAAGTTATCCCACACACGTGATACACTTTAATAGATCACAAAGTGAAATAATGCTCTGTTCTTTTCTAAGCAGGTTCACTCTCTATGTCTTCAGTTATATCAAACAGTGTCTGTAGGAAAGGTAAATAACATAGGGACTGAATTCCACCCGCCACCTTAATATAAGACGAAACCAGAGCAAGGGATGTGATACTCTGAGCATAGAAGAAGTTTTTTTTTACATAGAAGGAGATTGAGTAGAAAAATGAATGACTATAGCATATATGTTTGCCTCTAAAAAGAAAAAGAGCTTTGGTTACCTGTGCTACTTGAATAGAAGAGACTGGAGTGAAACCAAAGGAAGCCAGCAAGCGATAGGAAACAATATGATGGCATGGCTCTTCTCCACTTGATTCAAATAAAAGCAATCTAACAATAACCCAAGCTGAATCTAACAGACTTTTATATTTTATATAAGGAGGCTCTCTTGATTTATTTTTACATGATCTTAGACGTGAGTGAATGTACAGAGCGACCTATTTAATACTCCTTTTTCCCGATTACAGCGTACATGCTCTGCAGCTTCTCATTCATATTATTATGATCGTGGAGTGGATATAGGTTGTTTGTAGGTAGCAGGATATGCATTGTAGTTACAAGTTGGAAGACAGGGCATAATAATATGTAATACTCCACGATAGAATTACATAGTTTCCTTGCATTATGCTAGCAATTTACCTGCTACACCAACAGTTAGCCACAAAGAAGAACAGGAGAGCGAGACAAAGAAACCCAACAGAAAAGTTGTCCTCGATACAGTTGCAAGTACCTATGCGTAGGTAGGTATATAGGGACTTAAGAAGAGGACTACTAGTAGTCTAGTACGTGCAAGAAATGACTTTAATAAGCCAAGGCAGACGATTAGAGTGTGATGGACAATACTTCCTGTGCGAGCTTCCTTTCTTCATTTCGGCTTCCTACTCCCATCTCTCTCTTATCTCTCTCACATCTAAAAGCTTCTTTCTTTAGATGCAATCAAAACACCTTTCTATAGAGCAACACATGGACTGCACATCATAGCAACTGGCAAGTACATAACAGGACCTGCATATGACAGCAGGACCTTCTGTTAGCACTTAGTTTGTTGTGTACACACAATATAGAAAGACAAGTTATGTAGTTAGGTTAGAATCAGAATACTACAGAGCAGACTCAACAGACATAATGGCTGGGTGTATAGTTAAGGGACATTAAGACAGGTGAAAATTGAAAGTGAGCATGTTTGAGGTGAGGTAATGTAAGATGTAGCTACAGAGATAATATAGAAACAATAAATCATGTTAAACTGACTTTTTGACTCTCGGCTGTCCAAACAGCTTGTAGGGCGATAGCATTAGGAGGGAAGAAGAGGCTCATTGAATAATCTTGTTCCTTCGCCAGAAGAAGAAGAGCTCCTTCTCTCTGCCACTCTCTCCTTTCTACTTAACTTCCAGTGCTGGTGACTTATCGCTCCTCCACAGAGCCGACCCGACTGCACTCACTCTTTCCGACGATAAAAGGAAAGTGTGAAGAGAAGATCAAAGGCTTTTCCTCTCCGTCTCAATTGTTCTGTCGACGGCAGGAACGTCGGTTAGTAAAAGCTCTTTTCTCTCAACAGATCCAAGGGATTGTTCTTGCCAAAGGAAAGAAGTAGAGGACTTGTCTCCTGTGTGCAAGGATGGAAATGCTTTTTTGATGGTTGGAAAGGATTGTCCAGGAATGAGAGAACCGGGAGAGAGAGTCACAAACACATCACATCACAGAGCACAATTCAATTCAACTAGAACGGATGCTCTGATGAGCCTCATCCACACACACATCAGACAGAGACGAAACTAAACAAAACAGAGAGGAGCCAAACGAGAAGAGCTGAGTCAGTCACTACTTCATAACCCATAGAATATAGAAAACGTGATAGAGCCATGCATGCGAGCTAGCCCTAATCACCTGAGCTAGAGCTAAGTGCAGAGCTACAAAACTATATCATCATGTATGTATCTATACTTGCTATGTGTCTATCTCACCTACCTCTTCTCCATTCTCATCTTCTACACTCTTTCGAATATACAGACACATTTCACATCACTTACCCACACACATTTACACGTTTAAATAATATTAGTCTATCTGTGTCTACCCTGACTCCCTGTTATTCTTCTCTCTCTCTCTCTCTCTACCTCAATTTGCAGCACTCACCTTCACTCTTCTGTATTCTGTCCATATTCACAAGTAAAATATTGTGACTCAATGTTATGCAAGTACATGCTACATACAACACTGCACTAATCCTAGTTAATATTGCAATGAATATTGCGATGTGTGGTGAGCTGCAAACTGCATAGATAAATTGTGCACAAATCACATCCCCAGCCTAAATCGGGGGTTACCCCCTAAACTAATACAAACATCAGTCTCAAAGAAAACATTTCCCCATTTTGTGGAATCATGGGGGTTAGAGGTAAAAAACGGATTGCTACGCGCATGAACGAATTTATTATAACCGATCATGCCATATACTAACCAGAATCAGTCGCATTATCCCGACTGCATAATCCAGTTTAGTATACCTTATATTTAATAGCTGGATTCTAGCATTAAATACACACAATTTCTGTGCTATACCGTAGCATATATATACATACAGTGCAGTAGTAAGTCTAGAATCATTCTACTATTCTACGTGGAACTTGTGGCACGATTGGGGAAAGTGCATGTAATACGCTCTCATGTTAGGGGATCAGATTTGCAGCATACAAGAAGCAAATCTTTAGTCTCTGTTAGTAATGTCGCATATGCTCAGCCAACAATAAGAGAGAAATGAATTTCGTAATTATGTAACGTTACATGTGCATCGTCCCTGAACTTCCATTCTACTGCTGCAGTAGTAAATAGAGCCAAAGCAGGGATTCAGCTCTCCAGTACTCTCTCTGTCTCTGGCTAAACTTTGTAGTGCAGAGTCTGCTGTTGAAATGTTAGCTTATGTTATATAATGTTTCTCTTTTGCAGAGAATTACTGAAAGAATTCATGAGCCTTCGAGGTGCGTGATGCCCTTCAGCATTTCCTCACAAAAAACCGTCATCAGCCACCACTGCATCACTCTTCAGCCTGATCACATAATATAAACACATAGAACACTAGAGCCCTAATCATACTTTCCTTATCCTCCTCACAACATTTCTAAGTAGTAAAACAAAGTACCTAGCTACGCCTAAATATCTACACGATATTATAAGATGTTATATTATTCAGAATACATTTTACATTTTCACGCATAACAAAAGATCGACATGTGCGACAATAGTGGATATTATGCAATAACTTAACAGCATTAACAGATAATCTGTTATAAAAGATGTACAATAGTATAAGGAGAATCTCTAGAGATATACCAATGCTAAATTGGTGAGCTATCAGTAATTTTATATATTGCTACATGGCAAACGCTAGAAAATGCACTGCAACAGATGTAAAGCTACAATTACAAAACTGTACATATGGCTAGGCTATGTATGTATGTAGGCATTTAATGCTCATCTCTTATTTCTTACTGTGCTACTAGTACTCAGCGGCACAACAATATTATCATCTTCGTCACTAGAAGGATACAGGTATGCCATACCGTATCTGTTATGGAAGAAGTGAACCCAAAGCCATTTTAAAAGATACCCTTTGCACGAAGTACACTATAATTCATAACTGTTACTTTTTTCAGAATTTTTCTTGGACTTCGGAGTGCGTGACCACGAAGATGAATTTTCATCATGCTCTTTTCAAGATGATCTTATCCATTGATTTCCCTAACGATAAACATTTATTTTGCATAATAAAAATATTAAGCACAACTTCGTATACACAATACTCCATGCTCTGACTTTTTCTACCAACTAATAATTTTTTTTCAATTATTTAGTCTATCTATTAGTGTATTACAATACAAATATTATCGAAATTATTTTAACGTTTACTGAAAATGAATATTCGGTGTCCATTTTAATGCAACAGTTATGGTATGAATTAAACGTCTGTTATTTACTGCAATGAATTTTTTAAATGGGGTTTCACAAATTTTTAACGTTTAAGTACACATGGACTTAAACTATGCATTTGCTATGTTTATATTAAGCGTTGTAATTACGGAGCTTAAATAATTCATTTTCCTGTAATATTATTCTTCCTCGTGGCAGCTAAGCTAGGAAAGAAATGTAATGAAGACAATTTTGTGTGCATGACAGCTTAACTCAACGTGAGTAGTATACATAGCACATCTATCCGTTCTGACATTAAACAACAGTGCCTTAAACTTTTCCTGTAAGCTTGAATCATTAAGGAAGGCAAATGAGACAGTAATAACAGACAATTCTTAACTCAAATTAGCCCAACTCGCACATCTCTCAAAATTATAGTTGAGCAGAAGGGAAGGAGTATTTTTGGGCCTTTTTATGTCCATTTTATGTCCATGTGTTCTGCATGACATCACCTTACCGTTTTCTATTGAGTCCACTAAAGTACAATAAAGTACACAATGTTAACTAAAATGAAAATGGAAATCAAGACTTCGCGTCCTCATAAATATTACGCATGTGGACTTAGACACACTTATTTTAGCGCTATCTTACCCATGTGCAGGAGAATTGTCACGAAACGGTAGTTACTACTCAGTAAATAAATTATTTTACATGTGTATTTGTAAAACTTAATAGCTGCGTTTATTTGCTCTAATTGAAAAGCAGCATGAATATCTATACGCTCATCCTTCTGTGTGGACTCTGTGTGATAATTTGCTTGCGTTTTGTTGTGAACAGGTGCAGAGGATGGGAACGTCAACTGTGATGAGCAGAGGATGAGACTCAAGGTAGAAAAGGGGAATGAATATAACAGGCTATTTTTTACAGACTTTGACAGGATTTTTAAAAACAGATTCATTTATGTATGCAAAACCTGCAACATTTGTGAATTAAACAATAAAAGGAAATTATTTTTCTATAAATTAATAAAATAATGGGTATACACATTAAAATTTATATTATATCTTCAAATTCCTGAAAACAAAAATTCATTAAGCATCTCATAACATACGTAGGTATATAAGTACACATAGATTTACTTATCACAGTCGGGTAATCCATGTTTTTGTTGCTATAAGTACATATATCATTAAGTAATGCATGTACGACCAGCTAAGCCTTGTATTTTAATCAATAATAACATGCGTGTAGACTGAGACATCATTGGTTTGATATTAGTAACCATCTATAACTGGTAACTTCTGCTTAGTGGTAGTTAATGACATAAAATTGCCGATATATTATCACCCTTATCTCTCTTTGAGACTCTTAATGAATTCTGTCTTCTATTTTCGTACAAAATATTAGCAATTAGTAAGTTTACTCGAACAAGAGTATCTGTAGCTGCATTGTAATATTAAAATGAAGTAAAATGTGCCTTAAGCTATGTAAGTCAGTCTTATCCTACTGCAAGTTCATTAAGTAAACTAGGTAGGGACATACGTAAGTCAAGAAATCGGAATAAATAGCAGACGAAACTGATTTCTTCATCATCGGCTCATTCTCCTTAATTTATCAGTGGGTACATAATGTTAGCAAAACAACAAACAAAAGTATTACAATGTTTGTGTAGTACATAATACAGTTCATTATGAAGTTTGTTCCACTAATTTGGAATTTTATTACTCTACTGTCTTTCATATACCTACAGATAGTGCCAACACCATAGGTATGCGCTATACAGAGTTCAGAGCTGGGAACGGGAGTTCAAAACTATCACAAATGTTCGGGATAGTTTGATAATTTTTGTTTTAGGTATTCAAATAAAAAGTAAACACGTATAGTCCCTTACAACTGGTGCTTTTACAATTCGATCTTTAAATCAAGCTAGTCTAACCATTATGCGAACTGCTAAAGTGTTTGTCTCCTTGAAGATGTAATAATTTCTGCTGTCAGAGGTTCTGTAAATATATTACATAACCATATCCACCAATAGTTTAAATTATTACAACATTGTATTATGTTCAAAAAATGTGCCCGTAATATTTAATATTGCCACTATTATTATAATTATTTTGTTTTCTCGTTACACCTGGTATTCTGAGTTTATTGACTATACTACAATTATGTGACAGAAACTTTTCAATAAAAGTGTTTCTCTCATTTATTTGGGGAAACTGCCCAGCTTTAGTATATGTATGATATATGTACGCCATTGTACGCAGTGGATAAACATAAGAGGATAATAATGGTTTATTTGGAAATCAATTAGTGAGACAATGATTGTTGTAAGTGCTCCTTGTGTAGTATAAAGTCTTATAATAAGGAAAATGTGTGATAGGGTATAGACACAAATATGTAGTGACCAGTATGTGTTGAAGAATGTATGCAGACAGGTAGTAACAAATAGCAAGAAGAGTTTCCTAATTAATGTGAAAAGTAAATGAGAATATTAGAAGTAAATAGGGGTGGATCTGTAGCTATTGGTATGTAAATCCGAAGATTGGATGAAGGATGTAAATATGTACTTAGATATTAGTGCTCTCTAAGTATCTTTATGTGTGGTGATAATTGATAAAGCTCTTGGCTATAAGTTGCACCTTCGTGGACATGTAATTAGTCGAAACAATAATGCATAGGTATTAATACAACAACATGGGGATTAGAGAGTAAACGAGTCAAATAATTATTACCTATGTACTAGTTCTTTTACATAGGAAGATCTCCGTGGTGGATGAATGAACGGATGGATGTTATCTGCCGTCGTCTTGTATGTTTAATATTATGTAGCGACCCTCAACGATATATGCCATAAGTATGTAAATAAGGAGGTAGTAATAAAGATATGCATTATCTGTCTGTACCTACATGGATCTGCAGGTTGCCAAGACATTTGTGAGGTGAGGTGAGTGAGTGTGCATCTTGTTGGGAAGAGTAATCTTATTTATGTGAGCAAGCACCTTCTCCAACCATACATCATCCCCTCGTCCAATTATTATGATATCCAAAGTGAAGAGATTGAGACTGGAGCTGATGGGATGAGTAAAGAGCCACTTGCACCTACCCTCCTCGACTGCACTGTTTACCCAAAGCAAGAGAAATCAAGTCAAGTACCAATCCTTCTTGCTGGGTGCTGATAATATTATAACAAGAGAGTGAGTGACTGGGCTCTGTGTCCAGATTAGCAACCGCTCTGTATTTCAGTTGTGAGGATGGCCACATTATTAGAGATGCAAATAGTCCGATTGTAATAGTAAGATGAGGAGGAGATGGGAGAAGTGTAGTAGTATGTAGGTGCTGGGCTGTGGATAAAAAATGATATTATAGGGAAGAGGAGAGAGATTAGACGGCTGGACTCGACTGGACTCATTTATGCTAATTTTTATCCTTTTACCCACACATGCACGCAGATATTACACTACTTACTTACGTTACAACTTCAGCTCCGGGCTACTCAGCCTTCGCATAAATTATTTAAACTACCAATTACGTCGTCAGACTCTATGATATCCCAGTAATTGGCCAATAAAACCTCAATATACACAATTCTCATGAGTTGCACGCAAAATGTCAGGATCATTGTCTGCATTTTACATTCTGGCCTGTCTACCTGTGTCCATAGTCCAATCGAACCCCGTCCATGCACCACATTATGTGGTTTTCTCTCCTTCCCTTGGCCCAGCTCGTTTCTCTTCCACTTTGACTACTACTTATTTATTATTTGTAACTATATAAGCCCGTTCCTCCTTCTCTCATGTCTATGGACACTGTAGTAAAATAAAATTCAATTGTACACTATAATAATATGATGTTAGCTAGCATATTTACTAAATGCACACTATGGATGTACAATTGTACAGATACTGATGGCCCATTAAGGCTTGCTTGGTGGCATTTACTACTTTTCACATATAGCAACTGCATCATTGCCTGCATTGCGATAGCGCATTCTGAGCTCCGTCTATAAATGCACATATCTTCGCCAGTCTTTGACAGAATCTCCGACGACTTGGACAATGGATTATTCAACTCAACTTCTGTATTATTCCCCGACTATCTACTAATAATATCCTTAAACGGCGACCGGCATTGCTACCTTGTCCATTCTTTAGTTCATAAACCAAGTCCACCCCAACACCTACATTAGTATTTACTGCTACTCGTTAGTCTCCTTACTACACTAACAACTTTACAATAACAATAACTTGTCTATCTCTTGGCTCACCACCCATAAAATGATGTAGTACACAACCTATAACAGACCACTCCTGACTCCTGATAATATAATACTCTTCAAATTCAAATTCACACTAATCTTCTGTAGGTTCTGTTTTGATATGGAAATTGCCTGATATGGGTTATGCGGGACATGCCATGTTTTAACACATTTAACACACACAAAAATTATATGTCACTGTTTGCGCGGTAGTTTGCATTTTGGTGTAACCTCGAAGTTATCCCTTGACAAACATCTCATATAATTTACCAATATCTATCTCATGCG
>JAAAYG020008020.1:6064-25676 GCA_009936455.2 Tomocerus minor | reverse complement strand
GTGACTTGGGACGACTCATTGAGTCGAGCGTAACCTATGAGTGCGCATCGGTTCCGTCGTTAGTGCGAAAGGACCTTAACTCCAAAGAGTAGCTTGCATGCACATACATGCGTGGGTAGGCCTTATATTACCAAACCCTGTATGGCTACAAATGTAGACATCTTAGTATCTAACGTTGTTTCATTAGGATTTTGTTTTTGTTTTTATTCTGTAATAACGTGTAGGATGGTCCTACTAACATGCAATAAGCCTTAAACGAAAGAGGGATTAATCCTCTAGGATTACAAAAATCCCAGAGGTTGAATTGTGGCTACTTTTCGAGGCGCACACTTTCAAATACAAATGGCTACAAATGTAGACATCTTAGGCGTTCTAGAGTTAATTGTGGTTCTGCCACGGGATTTCAAGAAAATAAGCAAAAAATGTATAAAATGTATTCTCGCTGCTGAGGTAAAATCCCGAAACTGAATAAAAATTCCATGCTCGTCTGTTGCGTTAAATATATGCAAACATTTTAACGTGGGTCGTATGTGTAGCCGAGAGGGACTTCTCTGACGATGACAATTTCTCTGACCTTTTTTTGACAAAAGTGCTAGAGTTTTTGACCTAGAAATGCAGTATTTATCTTGATGGAAAGGTGGATAAGCTTATTTCTTAAGTTATATCTCAATATTACTGATATTAATCTCCGAAGAAATGTCGTTTATTTTAAAAACAAATTGTATCTCTGATTCAGAACAGAAAATAAAATTGAGCTGTAACTTCAGAAAAGAGCATTCCACCTGTTCAGTATTGCCTTTCTAGGTAAAAACTCATGGAAAATACACTTTTTTCAAAAAAACGAAGAGATGTTGGAATTTCACCATTTGTGGTGACAGTGGTTTACAAATAATATTTGAAAAAAATTATATTATTTTAAATATATTATTTTTTGTAGGGATTTTTTCTAACTGTTAGTCCTGACAGTATTCAAAAGGTGGGAAAATATGCTTGTGAAAACGACAGACAGTTCACGATGAATTTAAGTGCTCCTTTCATCTCGCAATTTTTTGTCGATCGTTTGGATGCGGCGTTACCTTATGTTGACATTCTGTTCGGAAATGAAACGGTAAGGATTAACAGAAATATCTTGGCTGATTGTAACAGATTAAAAAGTGTTTTTCATTGAGATACTTTTTAATGTACAAAGGAAGCTGAAGCCTTTTCCTTGTCTCATCAATTTGGAACGAAGGACATTGTTGAGATTGCTAAGAAGATTTGTGAGCTGCCCAAGGAAAATAGTAAGAGAGGACGGATCGTGGTATTTACTCAAGGGGCTGACCCCGTCATAGTTGCAACTGGTGGGCTTCCTTTTTATTTATTTTTGCATAAGTATAAAATTATTTTATAGATACAAGATACAATTTATGATGTATTTGTAGCCATACTAAATGCCCGAGCCAAAGCTAATGGAAAATCTCAATGTTGTAGTTTCCTTTGTCCCTGTTTTTCCTGTGAACTTGGTGATCTGTCCTGAAATTCCCATTTCAACCAATCCTTAACAATTTTTCTGTATTGGATGAATAATTTAAAATTTTGTACATTGACACAGATGGAAAAGTGCAAACGTTTCCCGCTGAGCGAATTGAGAAGGATTTAATTGTTGACACGAATGGAGCAGGCGATGCTTTCGTTGGGGGTACGTTGTGTTAATTGATTAATAGTATTATTTTCCTATTTCTTACCATTTATCAACTATTTTCTATTTGTTAATTAATAATTATAATTTACTAATATATTTCAGGCTTTCTGTCTCAGTATGTGCAAGGAAAGAGCATTGAGCAGAGCGTGAAATGTGGTATATGGGCAGCTAGCAGAATTATCCAGCGCTCAGGATGTACTTTCGACAAGGAAGTCCAGTATACAGAATGATATTTCCCGTTTTTATTCGACTAATACGAAGAAAATTAGCGGTCGTAATGATTACAGAAACTAAATTTTAACTTTTCCGGTGCTGGTCTAAAAAATCTTGCATTTTCTTCCAAAGTTTCTCAGGGTCATCCACTTGGGGTACCTAATAAGTATAAAACAAAACAAAAAAAACATTTCTTTTGAAAACAGATAAAAAAGTTTAGGTTTTCGGCGTAAGTAAAAGCATTCGTTTTAAAGTACAGTAATTTTTTACGAGATCCTAATGAAATCCATGTATGCATGAGAAACTAAATTTCAAAATTGTAAAATTTGGAAATTTAAAAATATTGAGTCCACTAACTAACCACGTAATTATGTAATATTATAAGCACATATTATAGTCATTGAAAATGATATTTTGCGTTGTTATTATTAAATCTAAAATGCCTACAAAATTACCGTAGGGTGTACACAGGTAAAAAAAAGTAAGAGCAGTATAAGAACTTGCGAATGACAATGACTGCGCTAGTTTTCCAGAAATAACAGTGTCAAATACAGAAAATGTATTTTATTTTTAGCGATGTATAATATAAACACGAAGGTATTAATGATAAAACGTTTACTTACATCGTACTTCTGGGTAATGAAGATGCCGGTATATACTCCCAAACCAAAGGAAACCTACAAAATTCAAATAGTTTAATACTTGTGGTGAAAAATTGTGCATTTATCTAAAAATTTGTAATAAATTTACAGAATAAACTTACGAGCTTGCCAAAAAGTCCCATGATTGCTCAACGTTTTTAGAGTTTAGCGCCTTGATTCTTCTTTGGCTTTTAGCTTCCAGTCATCAATTCCCTCTCCAGGAAAATCCATAGTAGAGAAGTGAGCCAAATAAATTGCGTAAGAAAACGAGACGGTATTTCCGGAAATTCTCCAGTTTATTTCCTTGTTTATGATTTGTAATTATAATATGTATGTATAGCTTATAGAGTTATCCTTATATAGTTCATTATGACCTGACTGACGTATGCAAAAGAAGGAGTAGCACCGATACGTAATAATAAATGCATGGATAGAAATAGAAACGAAACGGCCGAGAAAATCAATTTGATCGATTTTAATAACTTTTTTCGGATGAAAACGTGGGTGGACGAGCGGATGATTATATTTATAGCAGAAAAAACGGGTATTATTTATAGTAATAACAACAAGCCCCGATAATGATTAAAATCAAGTAGACAATAAAAAAGTCAACAATTAATACTATTCAGCTATTCGTAAGGATAAAAAGTGATTGATTGAATTGATAGGTCAGAGTCAAAGGCATTTCAGAGATTTTAGAGAGAAAAAAGTTTTTCTTTTTTTGGTTCCGAGAATTTTTTGCTTTCTTGGATTTTCTTGTGCGGGGTTAGTTTTTTAGTGATTTGGAGTTTGTTGGTTTTGGTTGGTTGTTCCTTGCATTTTGTGTCTCTTCAGTTAAATGCGATTTGTCTGTTTACGGCCAGCTGGGATTTGATGTCGCTGACCGATGTAAATGCACCATTTGCCATTTACCGTCACGGCGGTGCCACACTCGGGATTCTTCCGTTTGTTGTGTACGGGGGGTTGTCGTGGGGTGTCTACAATTTTATAATTCAAACACAATATTATAAAAATATAATTAATATAATTACAATAACAATTCCTTTTTTTCTACATTTTTATAAAAATATTAAAATTAAAATAACCCTTACTTGTCAATGAACTGTGTCAACCGGACATAAGCGATACAAGCCGTGTCATCACCCAATAAATGGACATGCGGGTTCAACAGAGTCGTATTCATACTCTTGCAATTCTTTCCCAGAACTAAAAATTAAACAATTAATTATTAATTACTAATCTGTCAGATTAGTTACTAATTTTGAGTAATAATTAATTTAGTACAACAATTTTATGGAAAAATAATCACTACAATATTAAAATTACAAATCTTCTTGACGGTAAAAAAATACAAAAGTAAATAAGAGTTGCTCATTAGAATATTGAGAAAATCTTTTTTAGTTTCAAAATAATTTCTTTTAATGTTAAAATAGTTCCTTTTAAGAAAACATCTTTAAAAAATAGTTTCTTTTAAGAAAATATCTTTAAAAAATAATTTCTTTCAAGAAAACAATTAAAAAATAGTTTCTTTTAAGAAAATATGCTTAAAAAATAGTTTCTTATAAGAAAACAATCTTTAAAAAATAGTTTCTATCAAGAAAGCAACCTAAAAAAAGAGTTTATTTTTACTAATCACTGCATGATCACAATCAAAACAATAATTTCCTTAAAAATGATTTTACAAACACCTTTTGGAGAAGTGTATGTATTGAGGCTTTTAAATATTTACCATTGTCAAAGTAGAACTTGTGGAACTCGATGCCCGCGACTAGATTGCCCACCGCTTCCGGCTCAAACGCCGTCATATGCGGATCCACCAACTTCCTATAATAATATTATATGGTCTATATATATTAAATATTTGAGTTATTGAATTAATTAGTAGGAGGGCTATAAAAGAATGTAGAGAGAGAGGTGTCGAAAAAGTTTACGAGTAAGCGTCGTAGTCCCCACTGTTGATGGCCTCGATGATTTGTTCGGTGAGTTTGATGACCTCCTGTTTCTTGGCTGTAAAAACATGGTAAATCTCATTGTGCGATTTTCCTTGGAAAAGAGATTTGAATAAAAAAAGTTGATGGTGTTCTCGAATGCGTTTGTTTACCTGAGAAGAGCGAAGGAGAAGAAGTTGTGCATGCGGATGAACGGACTTCTATTAAAATTTTATTATTTTTTATGGGGCGACAGAAAGTCACTTAAAAAGGGACTCAATTATGTTATGTCAACTAAACTACGCCCAACACTAGTCTATTCTCTAGAAGACTAAATTTTTCTATTCTAACTTAAAGATTAGAGAGCCCACGAATACGCAACAATCCCTATAGATATATATTATTTACAGTATATACATCTTACAGTTACCAATTTAACTACATGAGAATCTAATTACAATAATTATTAAAGTTAAAGGCAGATAGAGAGACAGGTAAGATGTTTGTTAGTAGAGAGAGACAGAGCTAGGGGAGTCTAAGGAATTATTAGAGCATCGTCAAAAATTAAACTTAATTAGCTTACGTATATTTTATTATACTTTTTTGACTGATTTTTATTTTCCGTTAGTAGTTTTACGTCTACTTTAATTTTTTACTTGGCTGGGATTGGCTTTTTTTGTTTTTTAGTAGTGGACTGGAGATAGTGGAGTGGCTGAGAACTTCTGGAATTTATGGATTGTGAACTAAAACAAATATCTGGACACAGGAAAATTCTATTTCTCTAAAGAAATCATTCAATCTACTTTACAGAAAGGATTACAGAACACAATAATAATAATAATAATAATATATTAAATATACAAGAATTATTACAAACATAGAAAGCATCAGAGCAAGTGCTACGTAATTTGTCAATGTTGTTGGGGAAAAAAATCAAAAATACATAATAGTCTATAAAGGAAACAATAATAATATGAAAATACCTTCCTCGAGTATCTCCTCAAAGGTATCACACCCTTTATCTTTAATTTATTAATAAACGAATTAGTTTCCACAAGGTAAAATAAAAGAAAAAATGAGAGAATTAATTCGAGAAAACAAAAGGAATGAACACAAGTCTCTAGAAACTATCAATGACGATGAGAATTTAAAAAAAAAAGGAAAACGATAAAAAAAAATAACTGAATTTTAACCTGTGGAAAGAACGGGAGGAGGTTTAGCAGCCAATAAATCGCTAACAGTCGTAGGGGACGAGCCTTGAGGGGGCGTAGAATAATTCGAAGAAGAAGAATCTAAAAATTCATCTACTTCTGTTTATTTACATCACTTCACTCACAAACAATAAAACGAAATTTTCACAATTGTCAAATACATTTTTGTTTTGTTTTGATATATAGAGAGCGAAATTAAATATATATTTTAGTTTCATTACGACCAGAGAGCAATAATGGCTCAGGTGAGTTTTCTACTACTGAATCCAAAAATCAAATCAATTCCTAGTTAGTGAGTGAGTGACTGTAAACGAATATACGTACGATAGCATCATCCAGATAATTCCATGCAATTAAATACTAATTCAGTTAAAGATAATTTTTAGTATCATTTAGAGTTAGTATTTTTATCATTAGCTTTCTAGAATATATTACTTTGATTTTTTACTACTATTTATTATTATTATGATATGAATGCTGGTATTTAGAATAGATTCCGTCTTTTTGGATGTTTTTTTTAGAGAATATTGCAAATGTAATAGTCAGTTCAGTAGCAACAACAGCTATGAGAAATGTGATTGTTACCTTCGACAGGCTCTTTCATTATAACGGTCGACGTCCTGTCGACATTCTTCACTTTCCCAACTGTTGTGACTTCTTCTGTCATACAATTCATTCCTCAAGAACACCAGTCAACCCAAAAATCAATTCAAACTAAACTACGTGTCGTGAAACAAACTAACAACAACAACGCGCTACTACGATTTACGATTCATCAACGACTACTTTGTTTTTTTTTTTTTTTGTTTTTTTTTTCTGATTTAAATTTTTTATGATGGCTTTCGAAAATTTTTTGAAAACTTTTTTCTCTTTCTTTGAAATTTCTACGAGAGTGCCTTCGCTTATATACTACTCATTATTAATACGTTTTACGTGTTACTGTTTTAGTGCCAGAGAGAAAAGAAGAAATTCGCATGCACAAACCACAAATTCAAAAACAAACAACTAATGAGTGAGTTATAGTGTACCTTTGACGTCATCGTCTTCTAGGGTCGTGCTTGAGTCTGTCGACTCCTTCACTTGTGACCCTGAACCGCCCTCCCCCTTCTTCGCTATTATACTTCGACCTTATACAGAAGTCAAACAAGGTTTATGAAATACACATATGCATAGTGCAAATTATTTATCTACTTTCAAAATGTTACTAAAACTAACTCTTAACTAACTACTCTGTGAGACTACTCCAAAATAAATGATTTCCCAAGAGGAAACTCAACTCAATTAATCCATTCATGTAAAATCTGACTCACATCCTGAAATTAGGTCAAGTCAAACTCAAGAAGTAAAGCCCAGCTGACCACACCCCAATGTTCTACTTCTCAAAATATATAAAATATTCAGCATGCGTGGAAACTTGGACTTAACTTCTTGACTACAATATAAATAATAAAATACTAATTTAAGAAATCAGTAGAAAATATTAAAGAAAAACATTTTTCTTATAACATTCCTTGACTTAATATAATTTTCGTCCATTAAACAATTAAAAAAATATCAAAATTACTATTTAAATTAGAATTAGAAAAAAAAAACTTATGGACGAAATATTTTTTAAGTAAACTTAAAGAGAGAAAAAAATTTAAACTGGAGAAAGTTGCTTTCACCTTACTTTCACTTTGTGGGCATACATGTGTGTGCATATAAGTGAAAGTACAGTGAAAATGTGGTCTGTGGTAACAAAAGGTGCTATGTGGGTAAGTGTTTAAGTACTATTGAGAGTATTTACTGGAGAAATTTCGGGTGGCAAGCATGGTAGTAAGAATGGCCCCTTTGAGTTTCCTGCGCGCGTTGAACTTTTTGAGGCAGTCCACTGTCTCTTGTCTATGCACCAGACTAGCCACTCTCTCGCGTTGCTGAAAATAAAAAATATTCACATCACAACGGTGAAAAGGCCTGAGGATGTCAGGATGATTGATAATAATGGAAGTGGAAAATAAAGACTTACGCAAATCCATGGATGCTTCAACGCTTCAGTGGCAGTGATTCGTTTGTTCGGATTTACCGTAAGCATTAAGTTTATCAGGTTCTTCGCCTCGGGCGTTACCGTGTCCCATTCCGGACTGGGGTACTGTCGACAAAATCAAATTAGATAATAGAACGGAACGGGAAATTGATGAATTCAAAGAGAAAGTCAAATTAGATCAAAGATCGGAATGGGAAAATGATGAATTCAAAGAGAAAGTCAAATTAGATCAAAGAACGGAACGGGAAAATGATGATGAATGATGAATTGAATCGGAAAAATTATGAATTTAGCAAGAAAACTAGGAATTTAAATAGAAAGTGATGAATTGAAACAAAAAATGGTGAATTTAAAAGGAAAATAAAAAATTCAAACGATAAATTATGAATTTAACGGTGAAACAGTGAATTTGACGGGAAAATTATGAATTTCAAAGGGAAATGATGAACTTCAAGGGAAAATGATGAATTTAAAGGGGAAATAATGATTTTCCAGATGAACTCACATCGTAAGCACCGGATTTGATTTGCGCGTAGAGTCGGTGTTGGTCCTCGTCCCAAAACGGCGGGTAGCCCACCAACAAGATATACAATATCACTCCTAAAGAAAGGGAATTAGAGGTGGGAGGTGAGAATGTGAGTAGAGAGGCGTCGTGAGTGTAAATGGAATACTAACTAACCACATGCCCAAATATCAACAGGTTTTCCGTAGGGCTCTTTTTTGAGTACCTCCGGAGAGAGATAGCCGGGAGTGCCTGCGAATCCGAACCAAGCCTGTTGGTCACCTTGCACTTCTATGGCTAATCCAAAATCTGCTAATTTCACTGCCGCCCCTTTCTGCTTACTTGCTAGCAAAAGGTTTTCCGGCTAGGAGAAAGTCCAGACAAAAGGAAATGGTGAGTGACTCGTGAGCATAGAAGAGATTAATATTTTTTTTGGGAGGAAACAGGTTGGTAGCAACCTTTAAATCCCTATGGACGACCCCATTTGTATGGCAGTGGTTGACACTCTCAAGAATTTGCTGAATGCAATGAGAAGCGTCGGCCTCCGAGTAAAACTCACGGGCAACAATGTCTTCAAATAGCTCACCTCCAGTTACACTGCAGGGATTTTAGCATTAGAGCCAACTTTTCTATAAATTCACTTCAAAATTTAAAAATACATTTGCCTTCCCCTACCCTCGTCTCTGGAATTTATTTCTATTGAAAAAAGTGTTAAAAAATTCAAAAACCAGGGCAAAAGCTTTTGCAAAAAATGCAAAAAAGAATTTGAAAAGATATGGTCCGGGTGCAGAAAAGGAAAAAAGCCAAAAAGAGAGATAAATCATGAAATTTGCAAGTAGTGAAAACCTTGGGTTGGGTTGACCTAATTCCGTGCTAGTCTATTGACAGTAACAATGTCTGTAAAAAAAGCGATAAAAACTCACAGGTCGAAGACAAGGTAGTGGAAGTTTTCCTCCTGGATACTATCGTGGAGTCTCACTGTAAATATAGGAAATGAAAAACATAAAATCCGAAGAGTGTCGTTGATTTGAATAATTTACCGATATTGGGATGTTGTAGCTTGCGGCAGATCCTCGCCTCCCGCTCAAGTTTCTGGAAATCTGCAATGAAACGGATATTGATTTTTAGGTGGCGGCTGCGCTACAGCATTTCGCAACAGGTAAGTAGTATGTATCTAAGTCAACTGAACCGAACTGAGGCAAACTGAATTCAACGGAAGTGACTGAAAGGGAACTGGAAGAATTCTTTGAGACACAAACTACGGAAATTAGTTATTACACTGAATTGGGCTGTGGGAGTTTGAGCGGAAATTAAATGCGACGATAGAGAGAAAATTAAATGGATAGAAAACTGACCCCGTGTAGAGAGCTTCTTAGTATTGATGATTTTGGCAGCGAATTCCAGTCCTGTGGATTTTTGAACGCAGCGACGGACGATTGAAAAGGCGCCCCTGAAACCCAAAACCAATCAAGGATATGAAGTAACACACAGTGTCTGATGAGAAAATGAGTGAAAATCAAGTGTACGACATCTCCGTCTTGTTGCCTCATCATGAAAATGAGCTTAAATGGAGAAAATAAGTGTAAAACGTGTTGGCACAACGGGAGTAATGAGGTAAACGCCCTTGCGACCAATCAAAGTGTAAAAAAAGAAAAGTATTTTTCGAGGGAAAATGTCAAATCTAAAAATAGCTCTCTGGTTTGGCTTGGCTCGCGGACGGATAGATAAAGATATAGGTTGATGAGGGAAAACAAGTTTGCCGCATTGCAGAAAAGGACGGGTTGCTAATAAAAAAGAGGAAGGAGACTCACTTGCCCAACTCCTCTTTCAGTTCGTAGTTGTCACTGAAACGTGTGGTAGCGTTGAGAGCCATAGTTTGACCTCTGACCTAGAGCTAGCACTACTGTGGCGAGTGGTCTCTCGGCTGGTGTGACCCTGTCGATGGGGACACGATTTTCACTCGAGTCTGTCGACGGACCCAAGATTATGGCACTGCTGCAATAAAGTGACTGTTTTAAGATGGTGGACCCGATATTGTCTGTCTGCTCTCTATTCTAAAAGGATAGCACTAAAGTCAAGTCAATCTGCAATGCATTCAAAGTGTACGAAGATGTGTAGGTAGGATATGCAATGCCTGGCATGCCAGGTAGCGCAAGTCAGCTCTACCCGGGTAACTCAGTCGATTCGATCAATTTTCGTGGGGGATGGCAACGCGACTGCGTCCCAACTTCCACTCTCACTCTACTGTCTGTAGTCTGTGTCTGTGTCTGTACTACTACTCTAGTCTACTCTACTACTCTACACAATTTACTATTTTATTCATCCCAATTTGTTCTCATTTAGATTAGAATTCCTGTCTGTGTGTGACACAATGCTCGCTCGCCCGACCACCATCCACTGACTATACTCTCTCTCTCTCTCTCGCTCCTCTCTATCTCACTTAATTCTCCACATCACGCAATCTTCTTTCTTCCTCCCTTTAGAAATATATTTTACTGACATGACTTACTTACCCCGGCCCCGACCACTTTCATACACTTTACTTTTCCGTAGACAATTAGAGCAAATTGGCTAATCGATTTTCACAAAAAATGAAAGTATGCCGTAAGACAAACTACTTCGTTACTGTCAGACTCTTCTGTCGTCCGTCTGTCCGTCGAGTCCTCCTGTCGTGAAAATGTCCTTCCTTCTTTTTTCCTTGTGAATATTGCATGACAATGAAAATGAGAAACTTACGATGATTTTCCTCTTCCTTCTTGGTTTTAATTAGAAATATTTTTATATTTTTCCTACCTCTTTCTCTCTCTCTCTCTCTTCTAGTTTTTGATGTGTTTGTTTTTCAATTGTGTGTCTACGTCGCAAATTAAGTTATTATTGTTTTCTTAAAAGGATTTTCAATGGACGCTAATTTAATTGACATTGATTTTCATTGACACAATGAGAAAATTAAACTAGTTTTTGACCCATCCCATATCCCACACTCCAATTCTCAAGTGTATATTACTTTGACTTTGACAAATTACATTTACTTACATACAAACAAGACATAATAAAACATACTGAGAATTCAATACTAGCATTTAGTATATATATTATACTTACGAAAACCATTACACAATACAACACACTCAATTAAACTCAAACATGTATTACATCATATGATAATTGATATGAGCATAAAACTTCCTTTTCTATTTACATTATCTACAAACAATATTTTCCATAAATATGACAATATCAAAGAAATTAAAAACATTCAACCACAACGGAAAAAACAAGGAAAACAGACAAAAAATCCCAGAGAAAATTTCAAAGAGAAACTCACCGAATATTATTTTTAAGTAGATAATTTAACCCACTCGAAAATCTTCGTCACCTTCACATCTTTACGCTTTACAGGGAAATCCAACAGGTGACTCTCACTACAACTCTTTTTCTTCCCTACTCCCTGCAACTCACTGGATTTTACTTTCTTTCCCATGCACAATAGCAAATATCCCTTTTTTAAGATGATGATGTCTGGACAAGCAACTTTAACCCGTGTGTATAATATGTAGAAGAATAATAAGGAAATGAAAGAGAAATTATAGAGAATTTCCTGAAGAGAAAGTCAAGTGAAAGTCAGAGGACAGAGTCAAAGAGACGACTATTTAAAAAACAAATAATTTATTAAAAAATATTATGATATTTTGTTGGCCACAGTTTTAAAAGTTGCCGAGAAGCCCTTCGATGTGACCGTGTCGTCGGATTTGAAGCGAATTAGTAAACTGCCACCTTCTTCAGACCGAATCGGTGACGGCAGACGGTTGCCACAAAAGCGACCGAGGGACTGGGACGTTTGTGCGTCGTCCCCATTGAACACCTAAAGAAACACATTACACAGTTCATGTAAACATTATACAAAAGTCAACATCAAAACACGGCATAATACTAAATTATATCCCAGTTAGCAACATTATGACATGAAACCTAAAACAAATATCCTCAGAACATGACACAACTCCACCATGCATCACTCCAAATTATAATCGCAAAACACTAATCTATTCCACATTCTATTTTTATAGGGCTTGATAATTTCATTAGCTAAATGGATTAATTTTCCTCTAGGCGCACACAACACAGGAGAATTGAGCGATTAGCACTTCCACCACCTGCCACATTTCCCATTAAGGCCATAAGGTAATGCATCAATGCATTACCTTTTATACGATTTCTTATCCACCTACAGTTTTGACAAATCCTCGAATCACATTAAAACTAAAAAATTACTCCATGACACTATTTGCCTAAAAGCCTTGGGGAAACACTAATAAAAATTCGCTAATATTTCAAGCAATGCACAATATCCCAGTAATAAAAAAAATCCTATCGCGTGTGTCCAACATTATAAGTACCTATTTAAATTCGCTCTGATGCTATCTGATCTATAAACATGCACTAACGAACACCATTTTGTAGGATTTTAATTTTCCGATGAAACCATTTTTTCTTTTAAGTTTTCATTAACTACAAACTATGGGTGTACATGGATAGGAATAGTAATTACTTAATTATCTGTAAACTAGTTCGCAAATATTAAGAAAAAATAATTATTTTCATTGGCTAAGAGCATCTTTCAATCTACATAATAGAATTACCTCTATGTAATCGAAAGCGCAATCATTTTCGTCCTCAATTTCAAAGCTGACGAATTTTAACTCGATATAATAGTCGGACACATCCTCTTCTTCCTCCTCCATCATCTCAATGATCCACTCGCAGTCCTCATTGTCACTGTAAGTGCTATCGCCGTAGTTGGCATGTGAGTAAATGTAATTTTCTTCTTCGGAGGCTAAAAGTAGTCCTCCGCACACCGTCATATGTTTCCCGTGAAAGCCTCGTCGATGAACGGAACCGTCGGATTTGAACAATATCATCATGTTATTTGTCGACGCTACTAATGGATGTGGCGTTTTCGAACCGCAGAATTTCCCTAGTAGACTCGAGTCACTTGTACTTCCGTCGTATACCTTCAATTTCATTCAAATTTAAATAATTAAAGTAATTAGATTAATTATTGCAATGACATTTTTTGAAAAAAAAAATATGGTAACTAACCAAAACTGCATCGTAGGAACAGTCCTGTTGGGGTTCTATCTCAAATTCGTCAAAAACTACTTTCACTCGATGACCAGACACCGTCGATAAAACCCAAACACATTCCTTTTTACCCGGATAAGGTTCTGGCCAATTCGGGCTACTTATTTTGTCGGAATTTAATCCGTTTGGAGCAACCGGAGTGTGTATCTCAAATTTACATCCACCTTTTCAACAACAATATCAAAGGTCTTTTAATAATATAGGGAAAATCACTCATATGTTTTTTAATAAAAAGTTTCTCTGTGTACCCTCTTTGCAGTCGTGTCCGTTTTCATGAAGTGTAAATCCATTCTGGCAAAGACAAATGTAGGATCCAACTGTGTTTCTGCATATTTGACTGCACCCGCCATTGTCAACTAAACATTCGTCTTTGTCTACGGTGTAAAAGGAGAAAATCTAATTATAGTACCTGCAGTAGAACTTGTAAAATCATTTGTACATAGCCTCATTGAAATCCATTTAATTTTCTCAAGGGAATTCGTATATTTTATCTGGTTTCTACATGTCACGATGATGGTACGTATTAAAACGTGGCAATATTAAAAATTTAAAACAAAGGAAAGGGAATTTTCAGATGGATTATCCTGGAATCTGGAAATATTTTAGCTGTTTTTGCTAGGTTTATTTTGTAAGACGAGCTACTGAAATGTTCGAAAACTGTAAAAATGTGGAAGGACACTTGCCTGTGAAAAACATGAGAGAAAATCCACTTTTTTGCACGGAATTATCAGACGTGAAAACGATTCGAATGGAATTTCCTTCACTGGTTATCATCGGCGGTGGCTTTGATCCACAGAAAGCGCCGTGACGTTTTAGTTCCTCTTGACCCAATTTACTGTAGACTTCCACACTGTCATAGTCGCATTCTTGCTACATTCATATAGTGTTTGCTGAACTTTAATAGCCAGCTAAGGTTAATATAATCAGAAAAAAATCTCAATCGATAATGACCTACATTATTGCCCTCGAGGTCAAACTGAGTAAAGTTGATAGTGATGCGAGTCTGAGGCTGAGCAACTATTTCCCACGCACAATGCTTATTACTCGGATACAGATTTGGGAAACTTGGAGATGTCAACGTCCCATTTGATTCCTCAATCGTTCCTCCACATGCGTCTTCGCACTCTTTCCCGTTTGAATGCAATTCAAACCCGAATTTACATCCACAAGTGTAAGAGCCTTTTTTCAAATACACCAAAAAAATTTTATCCTTTATTAAACTAATTATAATTAGTTTAATCCTAAATTTTTTGGTAAAAATAAGCAAAAGAAATTGTTGCAAAATGTAGCAGAAGTGAAAATGAGGGTAATTTTGTTGCTAAAAAATATTTTACCGATAGTATTTCGACATGTGTGTTCACAATCATCCAATCCTCTGGCACACTCATCTAGCTCTTTCAGATAACTGGCAGAAAAGCCCGCTTTTTGAACGGAACCGTCGCTGACGAATCTTATCCAGAGTTGATTGCTAGTTGAGGTGAGAGGAGAAGGTGGGTAGTAGCCACAGAAAGTGCCTAAAAGTGTGCTGTTTTGATTGAGCCCATCTCTTATTTCTAGGAAATCGTACACACAATTTTCGTGGTTTTCTATTTCGAAGGAGTGGAATTGTAAGGAGACCTATCAGCCAATTGTAACTTGAAATATTCTGAGTTGTTTAAACATGTAAATAAACTAAATAATACGTATATAATTTCATTGGTTCTACCTGATAACCCTCTGGGACAGTAATTCTCCATATGCATTCTTTACTCGCTAGATATTCATCAGGAAAATTAGGACTCTCCAAGTGGCCAGCCTCATCCACGAGGTCACCACCACAAACAGCTTCGTAAGTTGCATGAAATCCTCTGTAAGTCGAAGGGTGCTTTGTAGTTGTGTAAGTTAAAAGCATTCGGGACCCGGTGGATACAATTGGACTTTCAAATTTTAAATTTGAACCACAAAATCGACCTGAAAATTCAATTTTCATACTGAAAAATCTTTGATTGTTAAAAATGAGATTGTAATTATATCGAAAGCTTGCGTAAACTCGATGATTTAATCCATTTAGTAAATATTAATGTTTTTAAAGGTAGATTTCCGAAGTTTTATAACAAAATTTGAATTTAAATCGACGAAAATACTGAAAAATGAAGTTTTATGGAATTCAAAAATACCCAAGAGTTGACTTTTGTGCCAATAGCCATCTCTAATTTCAAGGTAGTCGTATTTGCATCCTTCGGAATAAGGTAAATCAAAGTCGGTAATATTCATGATGATCGTTTCTCCATGCGTGGCCACAATTCTCCACTCACATTTCTCTCCCTCGACATCCCTCACTTCGTTGTTATCAGTGTTGTTCTTGTAGTAGGGTGAGATTAGGGAGCCTTGAGGATCTTGAAGAGTGCGTCCACATTCTAAAAACACAAAAAAAAACTTTTCATATCTACTACAAGGACAGGAAATCTAAATGATGATATTATGTTTTACTAGGACACTTGTAGAGTTTGTTTGCCTGAGCAATATCGCCAAGACTTAGGCGGATACGCTGTCCAATTTCCGGACGATGTTTAGAATTTGGGTCCTCACGGGGAAGAATCGTGTCCAGAAATGTACTCTATAAATATCAACAAACAATTTTAATATACTCTCATTGCAATTTTATCAAAATAATTCAATTTTCAACCCCAATATTTATTGATTTACTCTGGAGAAAGTGTTACGAGCGTAGTGCATGATGCTGTCGAAGTCATAGTTCTCTCCCAGGCTGTTCACTTCATCCCCTGTCAACTTATTGAAATTGTACTCTTGCCCTGATGAAAATAATATTCGAAAAATATTATTAAAAGATAATTCTTAAATGCTAAAATAAAATGAGATAGAAATCAATTACTGTAGGGGGTAGAAAAATGAAAAGTTACCAGTCATGATATTTTCTCTGATAATTACTACATGTTCTTCCCGATCAGGTCGGGTATGTTCATGCCAAAATCCAACTGCGTGCCCCAATTCGTGCACCACAATTCCAAACTTATCGCAGTTCTTCCCAATGGAAATAGCCTGGAAAATCATGGATTAATTTTCACAAGAATTCATTTAGAAAATATCCTAAAACTGTAAAAAAGGAAAAAAATATTTTAGCCAACCTGTGGTCCATTTCCTCTTTTCCCGACGAAACTACAACAGCCGCATGCTTTTTCAGTGAACACAATGTAATTCGGATGCTCTTCCGTTCTCTCGACGAATTTGACGCACGTACTGTTTTCCCAATGACGCATCGCCTAACCAATCAACAGACAGGAAAAGCTTAACAACACCTTTGTTTGCTTATTGTATTTAACTTACTTGCTCTTTTATAGTAGTTCATTGTAGTTTAATGCGTGGGAAAATACAAAAAACTGAATAAACTAAAAGTGTACAAGATAGTAGCCACACAGTGAGAATAACTGAAAGAAGAAAATTCTTTTCCGAACTTCTATCCTTCCTTAGCCATATCAGTGAAAGTTGGAGAAAGAAGGAATGCAGGGAGTTGTTATTTAATTATTACTTTTCACGTTTAATTACTAATTACTTGTTTAAAAAGTGTTTTATGGGCTCCAGAGAAATTTCCGTCGATTTCGTAAGGAATGACGCCAAAGTCCCAAATTCTCTCTCTTCTTGCAGTGGCAGCCCTTGCTTTGCGTTTACGATGGGAACTCTCATGGCTGTAGACGATATCATCTTCCATCACGCCTGGAATATAGAAGACATTCATGGATTATTCTTGTTATTCTAGTAAATTCCGATAAAAAAAAATTTGTAAAGACGTGTAAGTGTTGAAAGTAAATTATTATGTCTAAGAGGATTTTACCATTGACCTTCCTGGCTTTGCAGATGTCCATGTCGAGATCATTGGAGACGAGAGAGTCAGCGAAGGAAAAGAACACGTGCAGGAGCAACAGGATTTTAGTGACAATCATTTCTGGTGTGAAAACTCAACTCATTCGGCTGCACGAACTCCTTTCCCGTTTTCCGTCTCTCCGCCTGTCACGTCACAAATTCCTTGCAAAGTGTGTGACGTATTTCTGGACAATTAAATTCTGAGAGCTGTATTTTTTAAATTTGTTCGGGATGATGAGGGATAGAAGAACTGTGCATTAGGGAATTGTATTTTAAATGTGATGAGAGTAGTTATTATTAGGAGAGTAGTGATATTATGGGGAGAGTAGTAATAAATAAATATAAAATAGTCTCTTATAACTTGTGTATATTATAGTGAGTTAGTGAGTAGTGGACGAGTGAGTTAGTGGCAAAGACTCAGTAGTTTGGCTGTTGGAGTAAATTAGGGCTTATCAGTTTTTGACCCTCACTCATGTGTGTGTGTATAGAAGAGCGGGGAGAGGCTTATTCCTGCCTTCTCTTCTCCACATTAAACTAATAGGCATAAATATAAAAATACGCCTAACTTACGAGGCACAGAGTGCCTTTCGCTTGGGGTGAGTTCGACTAATAGCATTTAGTAACAAAATAACACTTGCTTCCTTTATATCTTCAATAACTTACATATCTCTGTACTCTGAACATCAACCAAAAACTCAACTCTCCAGCTCCAGAGAGACATAATCTTCATTCTATACGTATCCAGCATAATTCCTCAACACTCTTCATTCATAATCATAATAATAAATACTTTCAACAACTCCCTCGATCTGTAACTATAAAACATCTCTCTCTCTCTCCCTCTAACACACATATATATTCAAACTATATATATATATATAATATATGATATATAATATTGGACAGAAGTCCACTCATATCATTTGCTCCGCTCCTTCTTTCCACTTTCGACAGAATGAGATTACAAAAACATAAACATGACTCATTTACTTAAAACTAAACGTGAATAGCCACCCTATATACCTACATATATTACAGGATGGCTCAATATATCACACACTAATAATAATATATGTTATATCCATTAAGGCATCGTCTCAATTTCCCTCGAATTCTCTAGGTAGTCTCTCTCTCTCTCTCTCTCTGTGTGTGTGCGGAAAGCACTTTGAAGTAGTTGTTAAAAGCTCTCTGCGTTTCCTTTAGCACCACGGACTATGACACAAGATATAAGTGTTCGTAAGAGGGAAAGAAAATAGGAAAATCTCATTCTGAAAGTGCCCATTCATGAAGTAACACTTTTATCAGGTCACTAGTTTCACAGGGATGTTACACTTAGGGATCATAAAAGAATCTTTCACATTTCCTCCCTTTCATAATCAACTAGTCTGGGAAATCTCTCAACTCTCAATTCCTAAGTGCACTACAACAATATTCTCGGAATTTTCATGAATTCCTTTATTATGAATATCTTGCAGTGTCATTCAATTCAGAAGAATTATTAATACACCTCATTAATACTTTTACGCTGAATTGTACAGCGTCGTCTGTCTTCCTACTTATAAATCAACTCTCTAAGCTAAAAACTTTATTTCATACACATTGTCCAATTTTATTAAGCATAAACATGATTTATAATGATATGCTAGGAGCCATCGTGTCTGCTTTGCTACTTTTTCCACCACAAACACAACCACACGGAATCTCAACTGGCATCCTTGTAGGTGTGTGTCGTGTCTGTGTCTATTATACAAATACTTATTTGTATAGCTCTAGAGCTTTTACTGACTACCACTGTCTTGACTCGGAAATTTATAAAGTTAACTAACTATTGCCGAAATACTAAATATAATTAAAATTATCAGTTATAAATAAATGTAGCTACTATAGTTTATAAATATGCATAAACATTCTTTCTATTCTGACTAAACTTTGAACATAATTTATAGATACATTCACAATTTCCACATTTATTTCTGTAGAGATTTCCAATTTATTTATATTATTTTATTATCTATATATACTCAATCATAAGTTGACAGATTCAATTTGCGTCTCTATAACTTATTTTGTCCATTTGACATATTAACTGAAGGGTTCCTTTTATTTGAAAATTAACAAGTTATGAGGCGATACCCTGTAAAATGTAGGACAGAGGACCACTGCACTGCACTGGATCTATTCATCAGAAATTTTAAACAGGCTATTTTTATGCAGGAATACAGGAATGTTGCGGGGGAATGCCAGAATAACTGACATTTTCCTAAACAAATACAAAATTACAATGAAAGGAGTGTGAAGGAAGGAATTTTATTGCTCAAGTAAAAATTGTCCTTTAAATTCCTGAAATATTAATTTAGCCACATAGCAAATAGAGACATTCATTTTTCAAAATTTTTCATTTTTCTGGATGTTT
>JAAAYG020008009.1:0-14693 GCA_009936455.2 Tomocerus minor | reverse complement strand
CTATTGAAACTTTTCAATTTTGAGTGTTTAACTCAAAAGCAGACACAAAATTTTGTCCATTGTCTTTGAATTTCGGGGAGTGAAAAGAATTTAGGTTGAGGCCGGTGAGGCTTGAATGCGTTTTGCAATATGAAAAAGGGTTTTAAAAAATGGCAAAGCGATCAAAGGCTTTTATGTTTTCATAGGCGAATTGTTGGGGAAAGGAGAGGAAAGGCGATAAAATAGACATTAAATGAAAAAGATAGGCTGTGAAGTGTGGATTGGAGAGAAGAATATTATAGTTGTACATTTGTATTGCAACATAAGCTCTTTCAATCCGATCTCATCGGATTTGCTATATCGTCACTTGCGAATATTCAGCCATATGTATTAGAAGAATATCGACATATGCAGAGGGAGGATGTGCTGGAAGAAAATCCCAGGCAAGAGAGCATTTGGAATTGCAGTGCACTTTCTTTAGTAGAGCAAGAGAAAGGAGGGAAGGGAGTGTAGGCTACAACAATGACAATACTCCATGTAATAAGCTTAATATATTTACTTTCTCAAGTTATTTCTTTCTTGTAATATATTCAGAAGCTTAGGTCCTGCATCCCAGTAGATCCTAAACAGTTCTCTATCCACTAGCTACAGTACAAAGGCAGGTAGTAGATACATAGGAAGGCTTATAGCATGATATTGCCTGGCTATCACTTGTGTAGATAGAGCCAAGACAATTGCAATAGCTGTGATTGTTGAAATTGGACGGGTTGAGGAGCAATAGCGTGTTTCGGTAATAGCAAATGGATTTTTTTTCTCATCTTCAGTTAGAGCGATCGGATTGGAAAGGGGAGAATGGAGAATGTTTGGATTGAAACGATAAAGATGGAGAGAGAGGGAAATGTCTAAGGTGTTGCAAGTTGGTGGAATAATGTGAATGAGTGGGTTGTCTCTTTCTCTGACTTCTTGTGGCCAGCAGACATAACAATTGGGGATGACTACTATAGTGGATCTTCTTTTCTTCTATTGCCAGAGCTGCTTGGTCCGTTGCTGGCGAGGAGTAGGAAAAGGAAAGGAAACTGGGCTAAAGATTAAGTGTATCTTGTTTACAGTAGTTTCTCTATGATATGGAATCCTCCTCGAATGTGACTTGTTTCAGTTGTGTACAAGGAACTCGTAGGACTTTTCTCCTTGCTCTTTCTCTCTCTCTCTTCCGTATAGATAGGTAGATAGATAGCGGGAGATAATGTTTGAAAAGTTCTTTGTACTAATGCAGTATAACGAGTATAGAAGGGAACAAATGGTGAAAATAGTGATGATAACTATAAGTTGATAAGCATTGTGGAAAGTAGGAGTGAGATTTGGAGTGAACTGCAGTGAGTGAGTGAGAGTAGAAGAGTTTTCGGGAGTTGGACGGCTGGAAGTTGTGGAAATAAAAGGGAGAAATGGTCCATGGTCGTTTGTGAGACATTGAATGTCTGTAGCTGACTAGGAACCTCCTCTATAATAATATGTACAAATAGCACTAGTCCGCACAAGGCATTTCTCCGAACAGTGTGAGAAATATATTTCGAGAGAGAGAGAGAGATGGTGTGGGAGAAAGTGGGGAAAGAGAAGAGGACCATCTGTCAGCATGCAAACCATTAGGGCGAGGTTCAGGTGTGCATCCAGCGAGAAGCTAAGCGTCCGGGATTGAGTTCGATATCCCCGGTAACGAGGCAATCACCCAAGCCGTCAACGCGCCCATCTATCAGATCCTCAGATGAGGATGAGCATGGCCCACAATCTCCCGTATTTTCTCCGGCTTTTTCTTCTCATGACTTCCCTGCCTCACTTCACTTGACTCGGCTTGCCTTCCCTGATCCCAACACCCAGATATCTATCTCTTAACTTTACCATTTGCACTTGACGGAGCCTAACTCTCTCTCTCTCTCTCACTTCTATTTATTCCTCTGCCCCTGACTCTTCCACTATTAGGACAGCTCTGCCTATACCACACGCTTCCTTCCCTTATTCTTACTCTACCTATTTCCGACGCTAAACCTCCTTAAGCCTAACAGACCTTTATCTACAAGGCACAGCAACTGGAGAGAGATAGACACCTACTAGCTAAAGACACCATATAAATAATAGATCATAGCCAAAGCTACCTGACTCCTAGCAATATCTACCATTGTTTTCTTAGATATATATCAGTCTATTCTTACTTTTAAATTGCAAAGTGGTGTACAAGACAAAGATTGCCGTATGTCTTTATACTTTATACCCACCTACCACACTTCCAACAGCTTTTATATTTCCCAGTAGCTAATATATATTTTGTGGACCCAACCAATACCTATGTGTGGTTGAAAAGATTTTACAATTTGTAAAGTTGTACTACATATGTTTTCAAGACATGTGCCAGTACAGGGTAACAGACATATCCATTTCCTTCCTCTTCACACCTTACACCAAACTAGACTTCCTTGAGAAAACGGATTTATTCTTCTTTGAAATTCATTTCTAATTTTTGCAGACTCAAAATATTCGTACATAGGGGAAAGTCAGTAGCTAGAATATGTTTACTACATGGTGGTTTTAGTTTTACATTTTGACTTGACATCTTTAAAAAATAAAACTGTAACTGTAAATTTGGGAGTAGTGTAAACGTGAGATAGGGAAAATCGTCGTTGACATGGATGAAGTTGTGAGATGTAGGCATAGTGTGCGGGTGGGAGAAGAAGTAGTCAACCCTGTGCATGGGTTGATGTAGAGAAGACTTAAAGTACATACAGCAGTTTAAGTGAAGTGAGAAGATATGAAATCTGTGTGTACATTGAGTGCTATGGCTTTGGTAGGTTCTGTCTGTGGCTATGAAGTTAGTGGCTAATGTATATAGACGGAGATAAAAGTTGGAGTGGTTGTTCTTTCCTGTTCTCGTCACAGGCAGAGAGAGAGAGAGAGAGAAAGAGAGGAGAGAGAGAGAGAGATAGACAGATGGAGGAAGGATGGGCTGATACATCGGTTGAAGTGGCACTATGTGGACTTTTGTTAGAATTACGTTAGATAACTGGCCTTAGTTGAGTTTTGTGTCGAGCAGGATGCTTTTGGCTGTAAGTGAGAGTGAGTATGAGAGCAGAGTTGTAAAGTAGTGCGGAGACGGAGAAGAAAGGCCGGGCGGGTGGGCAGTGGACTCCCCGCTCACGCTCCTGACTGAGGAAGAGAGGAAAGAGCGGAATTAGTGTAAATAGTACGTGTGAGTGTAGGGAGTATAAGGAGATGCTAGGAGCGATAGAGAGAGACAGAGACGAACCAAAAAGTCTATGACAAATGGATGAGCCGCAAACACAAGGGAGGGCTTAGGTAGACGTGTACGGGTCGCTAACAAGCACCTGACAAATCCCTGGCTCAACTGGGTCATCCCATTCACATCCCGATCTCGTTGTCTCTCTCTCTCATCTTCTCTCAGCTCTCCGCGGCTCAACTCAGTCGGCTCTAGTGGAGTGAGACGGGATGAACACATCCTTCCTCGCACTGCAACCCAAGAGCCACACACCACACACCACTCTCCACCATCAACATCTGCAAAAACGGAATCAGCTATGTACACAGCCTCATATACTCTCTGGACGACTCCCTCCATTCTTTCTCCACTTTCTCCCGTCCAACAAAAACCAAGAAACCCAAGCGCACACTTAGCAACTATACTTATCATTTCATACTCACATAATATCTGGCTGGACACGGCAACTAATCGCCACTAAGGAAATCCCCGTCTCCTCCACAATTCCTTATATCCAGTGAAGAAGGGCAGGAGATGTTGAGGACGGCGGAGAGGGAAAGTTCCAGCGGGCTGTGCATGTCCGTTCCGACTCTTCGCAAAACATAATCTCCCCAATAAAGCTCATAACTCCGGAGTGGAGTCGTCGAGGCAGCAGGCAGGCAGGCGAGATGAAGATGAGACGCAGAGAGGACGCTCTCGCATCCTCCTCTCAGCCTCCTCACCATAAGTCAAAGGCAAAGCTAAGCAAACAACAGAAAACTATCAATGCTCTCCGCATGCCGGCCGTCGAGTCACTCCAAATCAAAACCTCCACAATATCACATCTCCCTAGACTGTCTCTCCGGCATTAGCTATCTACATACCTTGACAATGTCATCCCGGACATGCAGCGGAGAAAGAGATGGAAACGGAGATATCTATTCAGTGCACAAACACAAGATAAACAAACTGCCCGTGTCCTTCCCTCTTCCTCGCATCCGTCTCCTCCTGCACTGCCATTTGATCCTTATGCTCATCTCCCGCTATATTTTATTTATTTATGTCCTCATTCCAATCCTCTCCCGTACTCACCACATACGGACATCCTCAGCTTAGCGTACATCCCTGTCGAACCCCTGCTTCCTCCTACTGTTTATCTATGCATTATTTCACTGACTACCCTCGCACAGGTATTTCTCTTTTCACCGCACACACACACACCCATCCACTCTTTCCTATCCTTTCATATTAAATGAATATATAATTATAAATATACTATCTATTCAAATGAATATCTATGCGGTGGAAATATATTTTAAAGCCTTTCTTTTACTGCATTCGCGAACCGCAGAGAAAATCTCAAGTTTTTTCAACCAATTATTCTGTATACATAATGGTCAGACCATAAATGCACTTTAGCTATAGATTTTATCTTATCAGTCGTGGAATACACCATTCCCTGTTTTACATTTTTTCCACATGGAGAAACTTAATCTACTCTCATATTTTCTATGCTTAAAACTTTCATAGCCTATACCACCAAAAATATCACAAAAATTGTCATTGTAATTATGAAAAAAAAATTGTCGTTGTAATCATATATGAAGCTTCTATTTTGTCACTGTTTTGTGCATTAATATTAAAAGGAACGAAACGAAATTCCCTATTTTTTCCTGGAATAATATGGAGAAAGTCCTTTTTAGAACAAAGCGATGACATTGTGGCATTGCAGAAATTATGTTTACGGTGGTCAGAGAATGACGTTGGTAGTATGCATTGAAACTGTGAAAGGTGTTCGGTAATTGCAAATTCCAGTGACGCTTTTGGGGGTTGTCGGGAAAACAATTTAATTTCCGCTGCAAGTAATTATCTATTTGAGGACACTTCTGCCATTTCATAATCGTCGTAGCATAAATAGTGAGCTACATTACAAAACTACATATAATTTGTGGAGGCGGATGCTGTTAAAAACTCAATTCACCACATGCTGATGGACACTAGAAACAAGAGCGTCTCCCGGACAGTTGGTTCCTTTCATCATCGAAAGAGTTCTGCATAACAGTAAAGGGAAGTGCATACCGATGTGTCCATTGTAGTATCTATCTACAAATTCCAGATAACAGTAATAGCTATACACCATTCTAATGGGTTCTCTATGATCACACGATGCATATGTACTAGATTTAAATTATAAAATTGCCTCTATATTCTCATTCATAATTCAGACATTAATGGAATTTTCCGTAAATAATTTGTTATAAAGTTAGGTAATAATATCTGGGAGAGAGGGTATGAAAAGGATATAGGAAAGCATGTAATAGTAGTCTGTAGCGTTGAAAGACAATAAGTGGAAGTGATGAGATGAGTCTCCGTGATGTGCATGGACGCACTACTACTACTTCTCATTTGATCATTCAATTAAATCAGGATTATTTGACACGTTATTATAATTATGCCTTGGCAATATTATATCGTCATATATGTTACATGACATGTGTATGAGGAATACAAACTATACAATATAGTCATAAGGGTTTCGGTCCAGATATAGCCCATTCTAAATTTATTAAAGTTACAATTTACAGATATTGGGATTCAGAGAAGTGCTAAAAACACTTTCGGCAAATTTTAGTTGAACACTTTATTGGAACAAATTAAATAGATAATTAATTCTTAGTGCGTTTCAAAAATCCTGCACAATAAATTTAAATTTTCTTGATGGCGACGCATTTCAGTATTTTCAGATGTAAGCATGAAAGAACATTTCTCCAAAAACAACCATAAATTAGTTTCCTGCATTTGTTACCTACTACAATATTCATTTGTGGAAATATAAGTGCTATACAATTTTGAAGAGTGGCAGATAGAAAAATAGATCCACATTTTTACGATACTATTATACTAGCAATGATTTTTTGAAGTACCTACAAAAGTAAGAAAAGGCTGCGTTATGAAAAAGGTATCCAGAATCCAGAGCAATGTCATAAGAATACAGATTAATTTTGCATGAATTCGTCCTGGTAGCAATCCATTATTTGCAGGGTCCTTTTAGTGCTCATTGAATGTGGACTGGACAGATCGTCATGGTTTGTTCCGTCCGCTCTTTGTTCCTCGGCTTAAGATCAGTGGACCATGGTGCGTTGATAGTGTCGACAGAACCAGTGCAGCGAACCATCGTAGATGTGATCACGCTTGGCACACTAGGCAGACACACAATGCAATGTTGTCCTGTCCTAATTCCCATTTCCTCCTATATCCTACTCATCTCTAAATATATAAATAGATAGCTACAACTATTAGAACGCAAAAGGCTCTCGTAAAACAAACCTCTCCTGGGCTTTAGTTTAACTGCAACAAAATAAATACGCAACGCAGATAGTTGAAGATCCTTCCATGCAGACCACTGAAGCTTCGTGCCATGCACCACCAATTCCTTATAATCACTCACCTCCTCCTTTTATCACATTAATGTCCCATAATAAATAAGCTTAGCAGTCTCCGTAAGCAACCCTCTTGCAGGACTTCTTAATATTGACACTAATAATGGTTCCTGACACTAAGAAATATTATTAACTGCATGTTTTTATTGTTAGTTAACAATGGAAAGCAAACGAAAAAACTCATGTCTTTTTTCTAACTCCATTATATGAGTAAAAATGCATATTTTTAGTCACAATTTATTTTATTTTAACGATTTAATCAATGGTACTCGTTTATAAACACATAAAAAGTTGCAAATTGAAGTTATCGATGAGTTATAGGAATTTAACAATTACAAAATTTAGATAAGATTAAGTAGGTACAAAGGATTTTAGTGTGGATTGGTTGGCCATTCAATTTGTTAATTCTTTTTGAAGGCATAAAAGAATTTATCTGGTTGCAGACGATAAGAGGGGACAACAGTTGGCCACAATCTCTACTCACTGTTTACAGTAATTCTCTAAATAATTCCCTTGTGAAAGAGGGTTGCAATAGCAGGGGTGTTTGTTTTCCTGTTTAAATCTCACAGCAGCTATCTGTGCAGAGATAGATAGTTTTCTGCTTTACATAACTACATTTGCGGCTACGATAAGTACTTAGCTGACGGCTATAAAAAGTTAAACGTGTGAAAGCACAAGAAAGGTTGAACAATAGAAAATAATATTATAACGTAGATATACTTATTATGATTTCAATAAGCAACCAGGAAATTACAATGGGATGATTGCATGTGTGGTATTTCGTACGTCTTGTTTATAGAAAATAAAAAAGGTGCTTCCGCTTGCCTATTAATGCTAGTGCATGTCAAGTGCTTTTACACATTCTCTTATGTATGGTAATTGGTTAACCTCAACATGAAGATGCTATAAGTTGTGTATATGCTGCGAAGATGCTACACATTCTTAGAAAGCCATCCGGATTCCCATTGCCCCAACTTTCTTTCATGATAGTTTGAACTAATAAAACTATGAAATATAGCTATTAAAATAGTAAATCACAGCTGGAGTGGAATTTGTAGTACTTGTAACGAGTTCCACTAAAGAATCATAAATCTTTGAGCTTTCACATGATTTCTTAATAGGCTACTACTTAATGTTTCCTATTCATAACGTTCAGAAACCATACCTACTTGGGCATAAATTCTATTTGAAACATTATACAGATAATAAAGATGTAGAATACTACTGAAATGTGTTCGACTAGATATTTCCTTAGCAAGGAAGGATTTGTTCACAAATGTAACATTTGTTTGTTATTCTGTCATAAAATATCTTGAGGTCCTCACCCACCAGTCACATTCAGTCAAACGGCGAAATATTTAATGCATGAGCTACTTTATTGTTGACATTACCACAAGATCTTCACTTGACTACAGCAGCATTTATTTTTGTTGTCATTGACCCAACCTGTCACTTTAATTGTCAAAAGATAAAGTGATTGTAGTCTATTTACGTAGTACTAATGTTTAGCGAAAATATTTAAAATAGATTCCATCATTTTCACAAAAATCATTTTTTTGTCAACTTTTATTTCCAATTTCCCAATGAGTCAAAGTACGACAAAAATGACATCATGTCATATGCATATAGTTAAGATTCCGCTGGTTAGAACCATTCTTAACCCTAATTGTGCGCTAACCAACCATTATTGGCTGGGGAAAATCCATTCGCCTGTCTTATTTGAATAATAAAGACATAGGAACCAAAATTAGCTTGAGCGCATTAGTTATGAGTGCAATGGTTTAGGGGGGCAGTTAACAAGGTACTTTGGTTTTATTATGTCGAAAATACAAATAAACTGTTTTATGTTGCAGGAAGACGTAAAGGAGGTCAAGAGTTAGGCTGTCCTGTTTGCAAAATGTCTCTTCGTCCAGTGGATTTAGAATCTCATTTATTGTCTGAAGTGGAGCAACTGATGTGCATGAGTCGGATACGGCGACAAAATCAAATTAGAGATGAACCTTTGGCGTCATCCTCGTCAGCCGAATCTCCAAATTCCTCGAGTAAGAAAGAAAGTCAATCTGAAATCTCTCAGGATTCACGATGGGAGGTAAGCCGACGTCTGAGTTTATTAATTTGCAGATAAGAGTCATCTCTAAACAGACATAGTCTCAGTCTCCGTTAACGTCTTTTTGTTTGACGATGTATTCATCAGTGCTTAATTTTGTGACTTCCAGACCTATCACCGGGTAAGAGCAAATCGCCATTCGCGCCTCCGACTGAAAACAAGAAGACGCCGAGAGGAAAGCGGGGGGGCTCACGCTTCATGCCCGGTACGTCGTTTACTATCATATCATGCCATTAGAATGTCATTCGATTCAAGGAACTTTAGATATATTAAAATTGAAGTAGTTCCCCTTTTACAATCACGAAATCTCAATAACGGTCTCTCTAAGACATTTTATATAAAAACATACTATATTGCTTTCTCTCACACTAAAATAAATTCTTGTTTTATTTAGCTATCTAAAGTCAGTTTTAAAAACAATAGCATATTTGAGCAAAGAACGAACAGAAAAATTTTGCAAGGAGAAGAGATTAATGAATGTGTGCAAATTTTAATTTTACAGAATGGAGATATTATGGACGAAGATGAACCTGTAGATATCGAGGGAGATGGGGATGGGGATCCTCATGACATGGATGAATACGAGTGGATAAGTCATCGAAGACATCAGAGGCCCAATTCTAATATTCCTACAAACTATTCTGGTAAATATTTTTGATTCTTGTGGTACACAGATCCAACAAAGTCCCTAATTACAATAATTGTATGTAGCTTATTCTTTAAATCTTGTTCAATTGCAGTGACTGCTCTGAATATGACAACAAATTCGAGACGTCGTGAAGAAGAGAACGACTCGTTGGAAGTTGTTGTTGATGGGGATGACACACCCATTTATGGACATGCTCAATATACCGAGTCGGATATTCAATCTGCTATTATGCGAGTTACTCCACCAACTACAGCGACGCCTCATCCTCAAGACAGCAACTCTCAGGATGTTAAAATGTAATGCCTTAAAATTGTTTAACAGTACCTATCGTGCTAATTACAGTAAATCGTATATTTGAATATTTGAAATACCACCAAAGGTGAATACTAGCACGTATGGATAAAAATGTAATGAAATTAATATGATAAAGGCAATGTTACCCATGCATTCTAGTCCATCCCGTATGAACTTATGCATTTATTTCGAAACTAATTATAGGAACACGTGGGCAGACGATGAGTCTTCAAATGGTGCGACAGAAGATGGACAACCGGGAGGTACCGTTAATTACACAATGGTGATACATGCCCTGAAGACCCGCGTTAAAGAACTCGAGAGAGAAGTCAAAAGTGGAATCCCTCATGATGGCAATCATTGTCTCATTTGCATGGTTAGCTTTCCATTAAAGTCCTTTTCATTTCATTGTTGATCGACATAGCATTTTTAGTCACAGAAATGCAGTAAGCAAATGATAAGTTACTATTAAATTGTCAATCTTTTGCTATTATTTAATTTTTATACGATTTTTTAGGACAAGCACAAGAAACCAGTAGTGTCTATATCTTGTTGGCATGTCCATTGCGAGGAATGTTGGCTTCGAACTTTGGTGAGTAATTTAGTTTTCATGTACTAAATAATTATTTTTTATAATTATTAATTGATACAGATATGCTAACTAAAATATTTGACTATTTCAGAGTGCAAAAAAATTGTGTCCTCAATGTAACATGATAACTTCTCCGGCTGATCTCAGACGTATTTTCTTATGACCGAATCAAGCTAACGAAATCTCATCCTTCATACATTTATAGTTGTTTTCAAAGTAGAATCATTCCAGTTGTAGTTACAGATAGTGTCAAAATTTAAAAAATTGAGTGATTTGTTTCGATATTGCACGTCGCACTTCAAGCTATTAACTGATGTAGGTGACAACTATCTACACAACTATTGGCTTACCAACTTTAATCTCAAAATCAAATATTGGTCAATTTTATTAAATAAAGTGTAACAGTTTTACTACTTTTGGTTGAGATTATTAAAAAATTACTGAAACTAATTACAAATTATGATATGAAAAAGATCCCTCAATGCAGTATTCAAGAGATGCACTTATCTATATATGCGCACTTACATACAAAAATCTACATAAGGTTGAAACTAAATAACTTATAAAAACAATAAGAAATGTTCGATAAGTAAGATCACATCTTTTTAATGATAATGTTATACATGTGTTAATTAGTTAATATATTCATTCATATAATATATAATAAAATTGTAAATACAAATGAAGTATATAACATTATGTATGATATAAACCTCTAAAATACTATAAGCCATTAAATATAAATATGTACTGTTGCTAAGTAGTTTACTAATACACAAATAATTTAGTGTCGAAGCAAAAAATGCAGTGTGAATGTTGTGTGGAATAATATTATGGCTTTCTAAGTCACACAAGTCCCTATTCCTATCTACAAATATTACATATTATTAGTGACCCAATAAGTGATACTAGATTACTTTACCTCCAGTTTACAAAGTACGTAGTTACAAAAACAATTTGTAACCAACGTAGCAAAATCAAGTATCAAACAAGTGTTGCTGCACAGCATGTTTTCTAGTACAATTGACAACATTAAACTGTACACTAACTAAATATATGCACAAAATGAAAGTGTGAATTTTGATAGAAATACTAGATATACACTTAATACTATATCATTAAAATTATGAGCACGGAACGGAGTGTTGCTATTATATAGGCGTCAAATAATTGCTAATTGATGCTCGCGATGATTTTACTAAACAGAATGAAATCTAATTAAACTACTAACAAAAACTCACATAATACTTATAACATTAGCGCTATGCTAATATTACTGTAATTTAAAAAATTCATGAAAAATGTCAGTTCTCTTCGTTGTAGCATTAGGAAATAGTGTAGTGAGAATGAAAAGGATAGCACGTAATTATAAATATATATCATAGCGATGAGATATCTAGCCACAAATCAATTCAGTTATTTCAGTATGTATTCTCTGCATAAAATGTTTTGTCTCCTATGAACCTAGGAGGCTTCATTGCTTACAAACGTACTGTAAATAATAATTGTTTCAACAGCAGTATCAGCTAAAATACATGATAAAAATAATTGTGAACAATTACTAATATTGTATCTTGCTGTATATAATTAATGCAAATTAATTAGCTCAATAAGTGCCGCTTAATAAGTAGCCATTAAGAGATATGGAAATAGAATAATATTCTGTGCGTCGTCGTCTGTATTGAAGCATACACTCAAATAAATGTGAGTGTTAAATGAAAGGTATCAATATTTAGAGTGCTGTCGATTATGGTTAGGAAAATAATAATATAAAAGGTGATTGTTGTACATATAAAATATACATCATGAAGTATGACTGTCAATAATATACATATTAATGGTAAAAGGTACTTAATAATTAGTTATACTTAATATATGAGTTCTAGAAAAAAGCATGAGACGTTATACCATAAAACTGCAAAAATGTAATAAAGGCAAAATTGATTTCCAACCATATAGAACTATTTGCTTTTCTACTTTATTTATTTGTTGATATTCTAGAAATTTAATTAGCTATCCATTCGCCCAAAGTATGTTATACATTACAGTGCGTTGCATGCAAACGTCATGAGATATTTTATTCTACCAAAATAAATAAAGGGCATTTTACAGATGCGTTAAATTAGTACCATTTATCATTTGTTTTTAGTAAATTTAAAAAAAATGTCTTGCAATAACTAAATAATAATGCAACTTATAGGTAGCATATAAGTATTGCCTGCCACTTTCTTCTTTTCATTTCGTACTGTAGCACATACCCACATGAATTGACAAAAATGCATAAGTAGTTTTCCGCATCTGCATATATACAACTAAATCAGACATTTTTTCTTTTACTAAGTAGCTTATCAATGCTCGTTAAAAGCTAACTGAATTCAACGTCAAATGTCTTGGTGCTATAAAATTGAAAGGTCAACAACATGCGGATTTGGCCGAGCGGTTAAGGCGTCTGACTAGAAATCAGATTCCCTCTGGGAGCGTAGGTTCGAATCCTACAGTCCGCGAGATATTTTGCACCTTTAATGTTTTGGAATATCTTTTTGATGGCAACGATATTTTAATGAAGACAGGTAAATGAAAGACTTCAAACAATTTTAATTACTCCAAATAAGTAGTCATGAAGCTTCGACTTAATTATCCTTTCAAATAAAACAAACACGAGTCCCGAATATTAACCAAGAACATCTTTTGTTATAATTGTCGTTAATTTGATTATCGTTTGCCTTATTATTAATAAATTAAATTTTCAATGCCCCATAACTCTAAATTGATTTCCATTCTCAACTGTTTGAATTAGGACGAACTGTGATGTCGGAAGTTTTGATACATGAACAGCAACCTTCTCGTAGCCTTTTGTAAAATTATCAAACAAGAATTTTACACGATTTCTCAATTATTTTGTTTAATCATGCCAAGCCATATTTTGCATATAATACTATTCTACATTCATTACTGAAGTATGCTATCAGAAAATAATCAGTTCTGACCCACTTAACCGATATGGTGGCCCCGTTTTAACAATCAATCTTTCTGTAGTAGGCACCAGTAGTATGGGTAGAAACTGTGAAGAAAACCTAATGAATCGGTTCATTATTGTGCCCAGCCGCCGTTGCCTGTGACCTAATGACCCTGTAACACCCGTGATCACAATTTTCAACTGAGAGGCCCTATTGACCTTGTGACACGCATATTTGAATATTACATTGTTAATCAATCCGTTCAAAAGTTATCTTTACGAGTGACAGATAGACAGCCAGACAGACGTACAATGCATTCGTATACAGAGTAATAACGGCAGCCTCTGAAATGTCTGAATAAATCGTAGATAGTGAATTTGTTTTCTTATGAATTGTATTTCTTCTCTAAGTTGTAAATCTCATAATCTCATTATTCTCATCCAACACCATTGCACTGCTACTCTGCTCTTACATGTTTATAGGAAGTCTTTTTGCTGCGTCAAGTAATATGAACATTCAAATATGTAGGCGGAAGCTCTAGTCTTCTACTATTTTCCTATTCAATTTTTCACTGCACTTGAACCGAACTTTGAGCCGCAATTTGCAATTTCAACGTCTCATCCACAAGTAAATTAGTTATTCTAAAATCTTATTGCTACAGATTATTTTGTGCTAGACATTTCCGATTCATTAAAAGACGATGAAGTTGCAGATGATTTCCACAATAAGTGGCCAGCCATCTTTCTGATTCCTCCTTCTAAAATTGAAAATGAAGATAATCAAAGGCTCGGCAGAAGAAGTGACAGATGAGAGACGACAGAACACTTCAGAACAGAAGTCGGGACGAGTTTTTATGCTACGATCACTATAAATTCTAGTAAAGCACGGAATCAGGATATTTAAAAATTTGTGCAAAGGCTCTGTTACTTTCATCAGTTATGCACATCGCCTATGAACCCTTTTTACAAAATATCCCATTCCAGCTAGCGCTTTACTACAATTTATAGATGAACTCATAACGAGGAAATCTCGACCCGACTTGTCACTTGATTTGACAGCACATTCTTCAATCGAGTCTGTTCCCCTCTTTGTCTGGTAATAGTCGGTTAGTGGAACCATAATAAAAATATTTCTAAGTTTTTTGAAGTTCAGTTCAAAAAAAACGCCATAAATATTATTACATATTTTTACGTTTCAGAACATTTGGAGTCGATTTGGGAGTGGTCATTTTCATGGGTGGGGAGGGGATTTCCCCATTTAGGGGAAAATCCTTTTCACTTTTTTAGGTACTAAACTTACGGCGAGATGAATGGCACGGCCCCAACAGAGGAAAGGAAGTCCTGGAGGGTGAAACTGCTGACTGCCTCAAAAAACAGTCAACGTCAACACGTCACAGTAGATGAATGAAAATGTAATGGTGTGTGTGAGTTTTCT
>JAAAYG020007998.1:0-25684 GCA_009936455.2 Tomocerus minor | reverse complement strand
TGGGCCCATATGCAATGTTTATGCCAAGTTTGGTCATCCTCCGTCATTGCGTTCGAGAGTTATGGTGCAAACGGACGGACGGACGTACGTACGGACAGAATGTGTGATTCCATAAGCTCTCCTAGGGCGAGCTAAAAATCGTCCTCATGTTCGCTAGCGGGAAACCCGCAGGTTCTGAATATGACATCCAGAACTGCCCCAGTTCTATGTCATCGCAAGAATTTGCGACAAGCCAACCTTAATATAAATAAACTATTCAAATAGCTGAAAATCAGAGTGACGTTGACGTAATGCCATGAGTTAATACTATAGACACCAATTCTTGTGTTAAATGTAGAACAACAACAGTGACTATTAACATGAATTAGTATTACACCAATTGTTGTGTCAAATGTCAAATGTCCAATGTCAAATGTCCAATGTCCAATGTCAAATGTCAAATGTCCAATGTCAACTGTCAAATGTTGTATCAACAGTGAGTGAGTGCAGCAAGTATGAAGAAGTGTAAATTTTTTTAGGTCATGACCCTGTAAAGGTACCCCATAATAGAACTTAGTCTTCCTCCAGATGACACACAGAAAATTTGAACGTTGTGCTTTAATCGGTTCAAAAGATATCGTGCACAGGGACGGACGGACAGACAGACAGACAGACACAACATATGCATACAGCGTGACTACGTCACTCTGAATAAATAAATATTCCAATAATGCAATTGACTGAAAGAAAAATAATCCCTTCGGGTTGGGAACTAAAAATAAGCTGGGGCCATAAGGAGCAAAATGCGTCGAGTCATATTACGGGAAAGATTGTCCATTTAACTAGGAAACTTCCACACAAATAATCGACGGATTAACTTAGTACCTATGTATAGAGTCAGTGTTGTGACTGTTGTGCATATCTGTCTGAATTATTGTCTGACTCATTTCAGTACTTAACTCATTTATCACACTTCAGATCACCTTTGACTGTCTCCATAAATAAGAGTCACTTGCATCGTTTCATTTCTCACAGTTCATTACATTTCCACTTCCAGTAAAGTCCATTCTGCTCCAAGTTGTGATTCTTCAGTCCCAAGTTTCATTACCAATTTATTTTTCTAGTTTTTGATCTATATTAAAACGTTAGCAAGATGTTCAACAATGGAATTTCAAGATGGGAAAATAAAGTTGCCTTGATTTCTGGGGCCAATAGTGGAATCGGTGCGGCTATTTCTAAAATTTTTGTTGAAAATGGATTAATTGTTGTTGGCTGCGCAAGAAATATCAAACCCATTCAGGTATTATCACTTTAACTGTTTATTAGTAGATCATTTATATATTTACTGTGTCTGTGTCATTATTTATTAAATTAAATCAATTAGGAACTAATTTGAGTAAGAAAAAAATTAAATCCTTTTCTTGACATTTAGGATGCAGCAGAAGAGTACCGAAAACAAAATTTGAAAGGAAAACTTGCAGCACATAAAGTTGACATCTCAAGTGAACGAGAAGTTGAGGAAATGTTCAAATGGCTACTGGCTAATCACGGAGGTGTTGACATTTGCATTAATTGTGCTGGAGGGGGTACGATGACCTCACTACAAGGTAGCTAATCCTTAATAAAATTTGATTTTATTATACCATTCATAAAGAAATTCTAATATTAATTTGGATTTTTTTATAAAAGATATTTCTGAACGGGAAATGAGGGATATGATGAATTCGAATGTCATCGGCCTCACTCTCCTCACGAAGTTTTCATGGAAATCAATGCGCGAGAGGGATATAGCAGAGGGTCACATCATTAATATCAATAGGTAATTTTAAAAATTACTTATTGTCGTTCGTATTTTCAGAATAAATCCTTAATTGTTGACCTTTAACAAAGTAAGTTATTTACTTAATTGTCTATATGTAGTATGGCTGGACACGTAAATCCTGGACAGATGAATTTTTACTCGGCAACTAAATTTGCTGTGACTTCCCTTACTGAAGGATTAAGGAAAGAAATAACTAAAAGCGGGAAAACCGGCATTAGAGTCAGCGTAAGTATTTCTTGAAGAAATTCGACATTTTTGTCAGGATCACTAAATCCTTTTTTTCTTTTTTGCAAGTGTGATACTTTAAGGATTTTTCACGTCGGATTTGACCTTTTAAAAATTGAAGGTTTTTATTAGGCATATCGTCTCCTGGTTTCTCTTCTATAATTTTGACTGAAAAATATGAATATTTTCTTTTATTTTTAGTCCATTAGTCCTGGCCTGGTTCAGACAGATTTCCTGGAAAAAGCAACTGGCAGTAACGCTTTATCCCAACAAATATATTCCTTATACGAAGCGATTCAACCTGAAGATGTGGCGGAGACTATTTTATTCATTTTGGCAGCTCCTCTTCGTGTTGAGGTAATTTTCTTTTAAAAACCAAGATCCCTAAAATAACCATTTTCAGATTAGTGATTATAAACCTGTTCTGATAACATAAATTAAATCTGCTCATATTTTAATGATTGTAAATGACAAAAAATTAATGTTTAATATTTTTCTTGACAGATATTTGACATAACTTTGCGTCCGCACGGTGAACTGAAGTATATCAGCTAGATTTAAAGATCTATAATTCTTTCTGCTATTTATAATATACCAACATGGAAAATCATTATACAATTTTACTCTGTAGATTATGAATCATTATGAATCTCAAGCTAATAAAACTATTGCCAAAAGCTGGTAAAACTTGTAAATCATCAAAGGTTATTATCATCAGACAATACCTATTTTATAATAGTACCTTGTATATAATACTTTTTTTCAATCAGAATCATAACAATGAAAAATAACTAAATAATTCTGAGTTTTGCAAACAATTTTGTCATTAATTTATGCATCTATGTGGGAATATACTAAATATTACTAGCCAGATGTAAGTTAAATCCAAGTGGGCGCTTTAATAGGTTTTGATTGCATGAAAGAACTCTGACCTCTCTGACTACACATTTTATCACTATTTTTTGCTTACAATGAAGAAAAGGGACTTGTACGCAAGCTCTTGGACTAACAGATAAAAGGAGATTGCATCCGCAGCGGCATGTAGTATGTAATTTCACTGTCCATCGCTTTCAATTTATTTCAATACTGTTTCGTGTCTCTAGGAGTTGAGTATGAATGGATGAACACGCAGTCAGTTGAGTGAGATAACAATTATCAATTGAAATTAAAGAATTTTTAACATTGATATAGATAAACGAATGACTCCTTTCCACAGTGAAATCTAATCCTTACAATGCATGACGAAATACAAATATAATATTTTATAAGCATAATTTAACGTAGTAGCACCTTATAACTCATAAACTCTTTTTATAATCTGCTTTCATTAAGTGTCCTATTACTGGTTATTACAGCCGTTTTCTATATACATACTCCCAACTCCCAGTATCCCCGAACTATTTTAAACACTATTTCTTTGCTCTACATTTGGTTCTGGAGTGTGACGTTAGTTGTTATACCAGGTATACCGTAATCTTTTGTATGAATTTCATCATCAATTTCTTTTCTAAATTCCCAATTGTATATATTTACTATAGATATACTGATAGTTAGCTGGTATTTACAAAGATTGCACTTTTTATACACTAATGTCAACGGATGTTCTCTAGCATAATGCGAGATAGCAGCAAATTGGTATTCGGTAAAGTGGTATTTAAGAAAATTAACAAAGTATTTAGATTTTTGCCTATTTACAATGTATTGTTGCAGCCCACTTCTACATTTATAAGAACTTTTGAAAATATCGACTATACACTAGTACACTACCATATACACAATAAGTCAAGAAAGTTGATTATGAAAAACCGATTGACATGTATGAAAATATGAAAAATGCGTAACAAAAAACATCCTAGAATACGAAATATTAAATCAAATTTGAATTACAATTTCGTAGGCAATAAAAAATATCATGAGCAGCTACGGTGCGAATGCAAAATTTTTACAGGGTAGCTAATGACTAAATTCTGAGGCTTATGTGCATATGTGCATAAAAAACACTATAATGTGTGTAAGAACATATTCTGAGAATATTTCAATGTTTATGTAAATTTGGGTAGGGAGAAGCTATTGCGGTTATGTTTAGTATTATGTATACTATATATCCTAAATATACCATATGAATTTAATGTTTGAATGAACACTGCTCGACTACTGCACCCTAGTACAAACATCACCCCCAAAGATACCACAAATTCTCAAAATCTGATGATCACATTATATGCATGTTGATGTATGTAATCTCACATATATATACGAGTGCGAGTATAAGTCCATTCCATAAATGCAAATCAAGTCAGGCTCCATTAATTCCATCAATTAAGCCGAATTGCAATGTAGCAGAGATCCACTGTGTTTTGTCTCTTGTCTATTTGAGCCTTATTAATCCCACGACAATGTTCACCTAGTTAGTGCTTTATCCACCCTTTTAATTCTGGGAGAATATCAGTTCTGGTGTCCTTCGATTTCGATGGATAAATAAATCACACTGGTCTACACTACAGTAAACATTTATCAAGATAAACGTTCGGGTGCTTTCTCTCAACAGTACCAATCTAATCTCCTGCACAGGTAAGTCCTATCTGCTTTGGTTTGTTAATAAAATATAATAACGAATAAATCAACCTAAATAAAGTAATAGACTGTTTGCGTTTTAAGAAAAATTAGTAACATTTGCAATGAAATTTTCATAAGTAGTAAAAGTTGTACTGTGTTTCATTTTTACTATTTTCTATATATTTTTGTTCGTTCGTATTTGAAGAGCTTCAAAACCTAAAGTCGTGGATATACTTTAAAAACGTAGTTTTTGTATTCGTGGTTGTATCATGTTTTCATGATTGTAATCATGTATGATTTTTAATTATTCTCAACTATTTTTCATAATTTGAAAATTAGAATATGCGATAGAATTGTGTATGAATTAATTATGTGAAACTATTGAAGGACTAGAAAATGGCAGCCGTAGGAGCGTCGGAGTTGGATTCTGTGACTCCAGTTGTAGCAGAAGTTCAATTTGTGCCTGGAGTTGCCAGTGAGAAGGATGCCAAGGTTGATATCAACTATGTCCAGAGCAATCCAAAGGAGCACGACTTCGTGGGTCTTGGAAAAGACGACTTGGAGCGATACATCAATGACCCATTTTGGGTGCGTCTGCGGTGGATCTTGTTCATTTCCTTCTGGATTCTGTGGGTGGGTCTCTTAGCTGGAGCCATGCTCATCATCTTCCTTTCTGACGGATGCGAATCCAACGGCAATTCCAATTCCACAATGATTGAAACGATTGACTCGATGATCGCAACCACTCTCGCCCCCGCACACCACAATCACAAATAAAACCTTAGAAGCTCTAAATAATTATTATTATCTTTTTTAATTTCCATGTTGCCCCATTTTCAATTTCTTTACAATTTCCTGACATATGTGACATATGTATATATCAGAACTCAAAATGGGGTATTTCTATCTGGTGTCCACTGATGTATTATTGAGTTCATGGTCGTATATATGTATAGATGCATAGATGGTGAGATAATTATTGAGTTGATATTATTGCTACAAATTGTATCATCATTTTAATGTCCGCATTACAAAGTTAAAGAGGTGTTTCAATAAATCTGATGATATTCTCAAATCAAATCAAATCAGTATTTATTTTAATTGCCAATGAATTCAGTGCATACAAGAGTAGTGTATCTATTTTAACAATAAATCAACACCGAAGGCAAGCACCAGTTTAGTATCACCTTACTCTCATAATCATAGCCAAGTCGTAACCAAATTCTACTTTTGTTTATGCCGCTATAACTCTTATTTCAAAAATTGTACATTACAGTAACAGTACATCTAAGTCTAGTAATTGAATTCTATGTGTAAGTCTCATAAAACATACATTCTGGCACCAGGTCATGGTCTCATGGTTATATACCCAGTTATACCTATAATCTAAAATGTGTGCTTATTTTTCTTATGTCAAATGTCAAAGTCAGCTTCTTGAGACCGAACCAGTTGCATTCATCGAATTCGAAGAAGGTGGGCGGTCACGGAGATTTTCGATAAAAATAACTGGATGTAAGCTATAAGAAAGACAGTTATAGAAACCGTCAAGCTTGACACGAAGCTCTCCTGGTGCCGAGCATTAAAATGTGTAGGTACCTCTATACCATTTATCTTAGGAGAAATTCCAAATGAGATACTGACCTATACCTATGTATGTAAAACTGGAATATTCCTCTATAGATCTGCCATCGAATATTACTAATCAGAGTGTCTGATTCAGAGATATCATAAGATATGACAACTATTTTTATGATCCAATCGATGATTATAATCTGGATTAGAATACAGTCTATAATCGAAAATTAACTAACCAGTTGAAAATTAGGAATTGTAATTGTCTATATCAGAGAAAATTCCACTAGCTTTCCACCTAGATCAATATCGTCATCGTAGGTTCCATTATCCTTACCATAGTTGCCATGGCCTTATTTAGAACTCAGTTTCGGGGTGGGCAAAGCCAAACACATTTTATTACAATATTTTGAACGCTCCAATTCGCGCGTAAAAATTTTGCGCTTTTAGCCCAAAAATTGATGGCATATTTCTCATTTCGCGCGATGCGCGGAAAATTTTGCGTATTTTTTCAAAAATTTCCTCTTTTTCTCGGATTTTGGGGGTGGCATTTGCCCGTATGCCACCCCCTCAATACGACCATGACAGTTGCCAAAAATGATCAGAACAATTTTAAAGTTAAAGTTAAAGTAGCTTTATAGTCAACCTGGGCCATCAGCACCAATCATCATAGAGTCTCTTTCTCGCATACATAATACACCTAACTTCAAGAAAATTAAATTCAAAATTATTCAAAATTGAAAAAATTGTTTATCAAATGTATTTTAGTATGTTATAAAAGAATCCAAGAAGCCTAAAATGAAAATAAAACTCAACTCAGAGTTCTTCCACTGCTGGTTCAACTTTTTCAACTAGGTGCATAGTGCATGGCAGCCTTTGGCAGCCTTTTCGTTTGCGGTGGCAAAGTGGCAACGTCACAATCTCACAATATGGATACATTTCCCGTCCGCGACGTCCCCAGCTAATTGCAGATTACCCATCTTGAGGTCATAGAAATGAAATCATTGGTTGAACATTGGAAATTGGAAACATCTTCTTTTCTAATGCCCAGTTTCACAGCGGCCATAGTAACAATTAAGAAATAGAGTATTATTCTGCAAGTAGTAAGTAGGACATTAATTTTGAAATGTCGAGCGGTTTTCTGTTTGTTAGAAGAGGCTTGTGAGAAAACTGAAGCCCACAGTCCACGTCAGTTTTCTCTCAGAGAAGAAAATCTTCCTCCCTGTCATTCATCTTTCATCTTCGTCAACGACGCAATTTTGGAGAAAACCAATAATCTGAACGCTGCTACCGTAGATATGGGTAACTGTCTGGGCAAAAAAAAGAAGCAAGGTGACATGGCTGGTGACGCTACTGGTGACGGAACTATGGAGGCGCATCCAGCCGGTTGCACTTGCGAACAATGTATGATGGCCGGAGGAGGTCAAGGAATGGATCCTCCAAATATGAACGGTTGATTTCACGGTAACAAATACTTTTCCTTTTTATTGTTTCAATTTCTGATTGCCAAAAATGAAAATATAAAACGGCTTTTTTGGATGTGGATGCCAATGGATGGGTGTGGCTATTAACGTAATATCCAGGATTAAAAGGTATTTTATTGATAATTCTTTTCAGGTGGTGTAAGTTAGAAAAGAGAAGAATCTGATTCCATACCTCGAGCAATCATCTAATGTTTATGCTAACTTTCAAAATTTCAAAACGCTACGTCGTAAACTTTCAAGGCCAACATGTGCAACATTATCAGAAGGTGCATTTTTCCACAATTTCAAAACATAACATTTGCTTTTTGATGGCATAATAAACTTGTAATCAAAATGTCTATAATGCCAAAATTTCTGGATTTTTCAGATTTCTCTTGCGTCATAGTGTCATCGAACTTCTCAAGTTGATAATGTTTAATTTTATAAAATACTAATTAATAAACTATAAATTCATGTTTATGGTCTCTCTCGAAATGCAATAAATTAATCCCACATCAATTTGAGTTGCATCGTGAATTTTGTATGCTTTTTTGTAACTGTCCATGTAATTTCTTTTTTATAAATATGTAATCTGCCTATTTTAATTTTATAATCAATGGTATATGTGTTTATGTTATAAGAATTTAGCGTAATATTACTTTTTCAATATTTATATGCCAAAAAAGACACTGCATTGATCACGAAGAAAATGAAGTACTACTAATATACTGATTGCTGCGTTTTGGTTCATGTAAGTTTTAAAGTATGAAAAGAAGCCAGAATCCTTGAAACAGCTGCTGTCAGTAGAGGCTTGGCGCTAAAGAATAGTCTCCTCAAATCCTCCCTCTCAGTCTTACAAAAGTCATCATTTGTATTACAAAATTTAATTCAAAATTTGTTATTCTTATTTCAATTGATATTTTCGGACTAAATTGACGCGAAAATTATTGTGGTTTACAAGTGCCTTTGAGTGGAAGCTATAAAAATGAAATAGAACTGACTTTTGCTAAGACTACAACCAGGGTAAGTCTACGTCATAGTCATAAAGGTCAAGTTTTATGTGGACTTCGATCGAAGAAAAATACCACATAATATTATTGGTCATAGGTTAGTGAACCCATATTATTATGGTATGCAATTCGAAATAGGGCTCATTTTATGTAGTATGTTTGCGATACATGAAAAAGATCAATATTTTGCTCCGAAAATTGAAAATATTGACACATGAGTTCAGGGCCGCAGTTTAGGTTCAAGAATCCCTCCGAAGTGTCCGAACGTAGAAAAAGACGAAACTTTGGGAAAAATGCATAACTTTTCATTCATTTTTGATTTTGACTTACAATCGCAGGGCCAAAGAAAGCATAATCAATGTTATTTGCTATTTGGATTGGGTGGGGCGGGGGTGAAAACGGTACCTAGTTTTGAGTTTACAATTTTGGACTGAAATATATAGTAATGTGTAGATAAACGAAAATATTTTGCTTAAAGAAACAACCAAGTGACACGACATGGACATTAACTACTGCGTAAAATGGGGAAGACAATATTTAGCATATATACTATAGATAAAGTACTAAAATGGGTTTATTTTTGGCCGAGTATCAGTATTGACTATCCTCCTTTACATCATAGCCCTGTGTAGACGCTACACTATTGACAGAGTATAATTAATTTGATACCAAAAAGTGAGCAGGTACCTACACATAACTGTTCTATTTTTTCTGAAGGGAAAATAAAGAGTTGAAGAAGAAGAGTGCATGAGATGGCGGAACCGAAACAGACCCAACCGTGGATGGCACTGAGTATTAAACCTATTGTAATTTAAAATGAATAAATCATCCGGCAAAGATGTGGATATTTTAACTCCAAGAAAGAATAAGTCCTTGGTGTCCATATTAAAAAATTATGCTACATTTCAAACTGATGGTTTGGCTTTAATGAACGAAGATAATGAAGGACTCCGAACAAAGGACGGTCGGAAGCGGTTTATGTCGAAGCGGAAAGAAAAAGGATTTTTAAAAGCTCTGCCTATGAACCAGTTTTACATTCCTGGGAAATCGTCGACAATGAAGGACCTGGAAGTCGAGTCAAAAGCTGAGACATCGTCTGCTAATTTGACTCCCGATGTTATGGGCATGTCGATCGCTGATGAAAGTTATAAAGTCAACGTTGTCGCAAGGGACTTGCATGCAGAAAGCTCTGTTGTTCCAATTGAGGATTTCGACTCCACAATGAGTTCCTGTGGTGCTTTAGAACCAGGTAAGGCTAATTTCTGTATATATTATTTTTATAAATGTTGCCCGAAAGGACTTTCGAATGTGTTGTCATTGTCAGATTCTTGGAAGCATGTCCTTAATCTAATCTTAAGCATAATAATTACCATTTTCTTCTGGTTAACGTTTTTCAAATAAATTTTGTTATATGTTACCCAGAATCATCAAATTTAGGCAGTTCTTGCCCAGAAATGTCATATCTGTCTAATATGGCTATGGCGGCGAAATCGTCCCGCGAGTCCCGCAGAGATCTGTCGGAATGCGGAAAAAATATAAACATTTTTATACAATCTGAGGTAAACGTTTTTTATAGGAAGTATTTTGAGTATTTTGAGTCAAATGATTTTTTTGCTAATAGCCTATTTCGATTTTATTTAGGTAACTCTATCACGTAAAAGACGAATTCGACCTATTTACACCACGGACGCCAGTGAGCCTTCATCTATGAACTCATCAATGGAATCTTGTCCATCCGTTGCGAAAAAAGTCAAGTTTTTCCCTATCATTACATCTACACCAACTAAACAGCGTGTTTATTCCGGTGCCCATCGAATCGGAGGCGCTAAAAAACTTTTAGAATACAGTGGGAGCTACACAGAAAGTCTAGAGGTACTTAAGTAGCACATTTTTATAAATTCGAGTAATAACAATTGAAATCCGTAATATATTACAGAAGTTCTGTACCCACTATATAGTGTGTGTTTTCCTTCAACCTCTTCACCAACTTCTATCTTATTGTATTTGATAAAAAATATGAGAAAACAAGTAAATTTCCAAATAGATTTGAAGCAAATAACTTATATGTAATTAATTAAACAGCAAAATAAATTGGAACAAAATGTCGGTGATTCTCGGACTACTCTGTTGTCGGACGATGGAAATATCTTGTCTCGGTCCTTCGATAAAAGTGAAAAGAGTCTGGCTTTAACGAATTCTGGTGATGATTTGCTGGGGATGGATCGAAGAAGCTCTGACGACGACCTGACGCATAAAAATCAATCCTTATCCAATCTGGTGGAAAAATTCAGTTCCAAAATTAGGTTCACTATGAACAATTCTGGAAATGGTCAAAAACGAAAAGCGGAGGTATTCTTTGAATATATGTCTATTTGAAATAGTGTATAATTTCAAGATTTCTATTTATGAATGAATGGTGCTAACTGCTAGTGATTACTTTTATTTGTAGAGCATTGACAGTTGCACAGAACCTCCAATTTACAATGCTGAGGACTGGAGTATGGGAAGTGGGAAATACGATGCTAAATACCCGGCAGAATGTATGACACTATCAAGTAACATTATTCGATCGAATGTCATTGCCCCAGAACTTCCTCCTCAGCTCAGCCAGCAATATAAACCGCTAAAACAAAGTTTTGATGACTCCTACAAATTAGCTCCGATTCAAGAAAGTCTTCGAAAAGTAGAGGAGTGTCAAAGTAAGGAGTGCCTGCCGGCATATGCCGTAGGGAGACATCGCTGTATCGGCTTTGACTCGAAACTAAAACCCAAGACAAGGCTACGGCGCAGATACAAGTCAGAGTCAGATCTGTTTGAAAGATCCATCATTGCTGATGGAAAGCAGGCCGTTAATCAAACTTCTGATGCTGCTCAGGAATCTGAGGAATATGAGGATGGGGACTTTGGGGACTTAATTTCGAGCGGTAAGCATCTATAATTATTAGTCACTTTAATTCCTCGGAAAATTCTAGCATGAATTAGTTCACAGAGTGTTTTGATTATTAATTGAGAGTGGGGATTTTCACGAAAAATTTAATTTATAGTTCTTTCCACATTTTGAACAAATTACTGCTTCATTATCAGAATTCTGTAAAATAGGTAAAAATATGAAACAGTCGTGTAACTGTTGAAAGTATGACTAATCAAGAAAAATTATTTTGTGATCAATTTCCATTTTATTAATTCCTTTGAGTGTGGTTTTAATGTCTGAATGGAGGTGAATTGTTTCGAATAAAAAATAGAATGAAATATTAAGTAATTCATTAAATTCATGATCCCTTTTTGTTAATTGGGGGATGCGGGGGAAAATGTTTGATGGGAAATGGGGTGAAGTAATTCATGCTTGTTACGGTGTGTTTGATTGAACTATTTGTCTATTTACTGTGCTCGGTTGAGTATTTAAATACCTTATATTTTAATTACAATAATTTAATCTCTGAAAAAAGACACGTCTGTTGTGGATGGAGCTAATATCAAGCTATACTCTCTGACCGGTAAGTACAAGTAGAATGAATAGAAAATAAACTGTAGAAGAATTAATTAGAGCACCGTTTTTTGTTAGCAACGTAGAATATTGCATGGACAGAATTGGGAATACTTGTATTAAACCGCACTTTATATTTATAAAAGGAAATTAATTCTCTCTTTACACAAATTGTAGTCACTGTCTCACTGAATATTCTTTGGTATTTAGTTTTAATTATCACGCATATTAGTAGTTCGAATATAATTGCAAATAACAAATAATTATTTCTGTAGTTTGCAAAAAAGAACTTTTTAATCGAGCTAATCCTTGGAATCATTTGTTGCTTTTAGATCCCGAGAGAAGCCTTTCATTTAATTCAGAGTCTGTAAATAAGTTAGCAGTTGGTCAAGAGAGCGTAATGGAAATCTTCTGTGAGCAAATGCACGACCTTCAAATGGACAACACATAATTTAGCAAAAATGGAATATTTATATAGTGGCAATGCAGTAAAATGCAGCTCTGATCTTATTATCATCGACTACGTAGACAGTGAGAGTTGTAGCTAACTATAATGTGCTTACTGCTAAGAGAAGAATTATATCACTTTTGGAAAAATACTATTTTGGATGTGAGTTAATCAGTGTTTGATATTGAAAAATCATTTTTCACTACGTTTACATATACTTAAATTTTGGATTTAGTTGTTGTTAAATTCACAAATTCACAGTAGCCTAACTGAAAGGTTAGAAATTCTTTTGCCTTTAACCATAACCATACCTTTAAAGATTGTGAATCTGTGATAGGCTACATAATAAATGTATGGCTGAAGAGTAATAGTATCTATTATAATATATTTAGATATATATATATATGTGTCGAGAGAATTATAAGCGCATTTAATTATAAATATAATTACACTGTATGTAATTACACTGGAAAATGTAAATGACATAGCTGTTGAAAAATAAAATCCAGACAAAGGTCGATATCAATATATTTAAAAGTTCCAACTGTTTTTGAACTGAAAAAGACATGATTGTTGTATTGTTATAACTGTGTAATAATATAAGTGAGATGTAACTATTTAATTGTGGCGGATATGATGTATCTCTGATTGTCAACATTAATGTACGAATTAATTTCGCATAAAAAATTTCAAAAATTAATGGGTATTTTGACTCAAATTCTAATTGTAAGAATTACTTGAAATATTCTTGCCCTCACTGGCACTATTGTAGCGTAAAATACATAGTAAGCAGTAAAAAAAAAATGCTCATTATTATAACATTATACTGTAGCACACCTTTGAATTCCATATTTATAAGCAGTGTTGTTTTTTGTTTTGTAAAATAAGATATAGTAGTGTGGGTGGACTTAATTGTTTAAAGAGTGAAGTAATTAACAGTATTGTAGAGAGAAGTCATTGTAAAATTATATCATGTTGTTTGCATGTTAGGTTGTGAGTTTGTTTATGAATGAGAATTAAGGGTGCTCAATCCTACGAATTAATAATTCTAATTTATAAGTGTTGAAGTATAAAAGCGAGTTACTATTGCTTTTGACTTTTCAGTCATCGGGTTATTTCTCGAAGTTAATCTGTTTGTTGATTGTAGGCTCATTTTAGAGACTACCTCAGTCATTATTGATATAATTGTGTAAATGTTATGACTTTTGCAAAGTGTGCGTGCATCACCATAATATTAAAAAGTTGATTCTCTGGTCGGTATGATATTAGGTTTGTTTTATTTAGTGCATGTGCTTCTATACTGAAGCAAATAAATCCTGAACTATTTATTTTTTGTTTGAAATATGTAACCTTATATTCAATTGGGTGTACCGTACTACCTACTTATTTATATGGATGTATTTAATTAATAAAAAGGGGCACATTATAATTAAAAGGAAAAGTTGCGACAATGTTGTTTTTCGCCCTTTGGTGTTTACAAAAAGGGTTTGAAAACAGTTTTTTTTTGTGAATAGCTAATTATTATTGTTTCAATGCAGGATTAAAAAAGCCGTAGGTAAAATAAATCTGGGATAAACAAGAATTTTCAAATAAATTGACGATTCTTTGTTTCTGCTTTTGTTGTTTGCAAAATCACTTTGAAATTAATAAAAATTTTGTTTTTCCAAAATGTCTTCACTAAACATTTATTTCTAGCATGAATGTAATTGCATAATTTGTGAAAGGAATCAAAGGAATGTCTTCAAATTGTCAGGGATAAAAGGTAGGTGAGAAAAAGTGTAGAAAAGTGAGCCAGACAGAGTTATCGATTGGTGTCCGTCTTAGAAATGTGTTTTGTAGTCAGTTATCTGCGGGATTAGCCCTCTTATGCATGTCTGGCTGGAATGGATGGAGAGTTGAACCTGGAGCAGGAAAAGCTAATGCTCGGTCATGTAATAAAGTAGAGCAGAATGTGCAGAAATGCGATCGACTGGAGAAAGCAATAAGGCTGCTTAGAAAAGAGAGAAAGTCGAAGGGCAGGAGGCGAGAGGAGAGAAAGCGAAGCATCTGAGCCGTGTCCCTGCGACCCGCACTTCTCTGATTTCACATCATCCAGTTGCTTACAAGTGCAGGGAAGGAAATATCATCCTCCTCGCCTCTTCCTTATTCATTCCACTCTATTATCATCTTTTACTCTCCTTTCCTCAATTAATTACTTTCGTCTTCATTTAATTCAATTAAGGATTCCTACTCAGAAAAAAATGACGCTTTACTTAAGAAAATCTGTACATTTTGTCACTCAAAATAAACAAATGGGATATTAAAGATTATAATGTTCTTTTAGTTTTACACTATCAAAATTTAATTTGTAATAGAAGTCTCTGTAATTATTACAAAATTAATACACTATAATATGCCCTAAAAAATTAGATAATTTCCTTGTGAATGTAAGAAGCACATGTGTGATAATTACAACAACAACAATTCAATAATAGAATTTCTTTTCAGAAAAAGTGTGTAGATGCTGACGTGGAAAGTCTTAAATTAAGTTAATTGAATTATTTATGACAATCAGAATTATCTGTTGTTAACCACTGTACGTCATACGTTCATTTATAAACATCTTCCTACGTGACTATTTTTAGTTTCATCTACTTACAAACAAGAACAAGTGCTAATTTACAGAGCTGGTGGGGCATCCACATTCACACAGCTCTTCGAGAGAACGAACTAAATTGTGGTTGTTGTGCTGGATTGAAAGAAGGGTGAAGGTCATCCAGCTGAATAATTCCAGCGAGCTTTGTCAGCAATAAAAATTTCTGGGAGCCAGAGACCTGGAGACCTTGGTTGTGGCATTGAAATCCTCCTTCGTGTACCTATGCAAAAAACTGTTAGGTATATAGCAACAGTTATAATAATTATACATCTCTAGCTCTCATTCCTTACTAACAACTATCATCATCCACACACGTTGAAACACATTCTTGTTGAGACTACGAAAACAAGTGCAGCTTATCTACGTACACTCATCTCTTCACCGCTAATGCAGATCAACCCTTTTGTAGAGCCAATCAAGATTTATTTGTTACATTTTGTGTGAGCCAGTGAGCACATGCCATTAAATTAACTCACTTAATTCTTACTTGGCTACAGAGGAAAGTGAATATTCTGCACAGAGATTCAAATAGTTACAATTAGAGTGGTGGGTGCTATATGTGTATCTAATCTCTCAAACAGATAACTGAAGAGTCTCAAGCAGCAGGCCTGTTATATAATATTTTGCTAAATTCATTTGGTTTTGGTGTTAGTCAGTGTTCATTCACAACAACTCTTCTGCCAACCACATGCCACATCACTGAAATCTACTCTTCCAAATATAGAACACAAAAATCTCATATTCTCCTCGCACATTTATTGCCTGTCTGTCTTTAAAACCAAAAGTTTACCTGATACACTACACAGCATATTAAAATGATGGGATTATCTGTTGTTTCCCGGGTCTTGGCCAGATCTTCTTCCTCAACTCGATGTAAGTCACTATTATTTCTGGGATTCTATACTTACAGTAAAAATAAAATTAAAAATTATAAACATTACTAGAAAAATGGATATTTGAGTATTCATCCATTAAAATTAGAAATTTTATTAGTGTGTACAAACTTTTGGCCAAACTGTCTAAAGAGCCACTAATTACCAATTAATTATCTCGAACCAAATAATTAAAAGTGAGTAAGTTGCTAGTTTGCTAGTTCACAAGACACCAGAACTGTTGAAAAGTGGAAATAGATAAGAGCATGCAAATCCTAATTATTGTTGATAAAAGTCTTGGGCAGCATAATGAGAATCTTTATTTTCTTGTTTTTATTTACATGCAGATTTCCGAGGGTTGTCAACAACTTCTAATTGTGCGAATCTTGTGCAAACTGAGCCTTCGGGTCCAGCTCTTAAGACGGAAGTGCCAGGACCTCGTTCCAAACAACTTTTATCTGATCTAAATGAATTGACGGTAATTAAAAGAACTATTTCTTTATTTACGATGATTTCACGTAGATATGCTTAGAGGAAATTTGACGATATTCTATAATGCAGCAAGGGGGCAGCGTCCAAATTTTTGCGGACTATGACAGATCCATCGGAAATTATTTGGTGGATGTTGACGGGAATGTCTTCCTGGATGTCTACACGCAGATTTCTTCCATTCCTTTGGGTTACAATCATCCTGAGTTATTTAAATTGTTCTCTGATCCTCATCATGTGGTAAGTCTTGAAAAAAAAAACTAATTTCGCAAAGTATACAGTTAATTGTACGAACACAGTTGATCTTATAATATTTATTTATTTAATTATTTTAATACTTTAAATTGTTTCTTCATAGCGCACACTTATCAATCGTCCCGCTCTTGGTGTATATCCCAGTGGAGATTGGATCGAGGAATTAAAATCCTCTGTGCTATCTGTAAGTATATAGTTGATTATTCTTAGAATGACATTTTAACAGTTTCTTTTATTTTTTTTACTCATAATATTCGATTTATTTCTATTTTGAAGGTCGCCCCGAAAGGACTGACGCAAGTGACGACGATGGCATGTGGATCTTGTTCCAATGAAAATGCATTTAAGGCCATTTTCTTTTGGTACCGTAAAAAGCAACGTGGGGGCGAAACTATTTCTCAAGTGGATTTTGACTCTTGCATGGTCAATCAGAAACCTGGCGCTCCTTCCTTGGCAATCTTATCATTCCATGGTCGGTGCTCCTTCCCGCCAACAATAAATTCATAAATCTAAACAATAAACAAAGTAGAATTGTAAATATTAACAATGTTTTATTTCTGAATAAATTTATTGTAGGTGCTTTTCATGGAAGAACTCTGGCAGCGTTATCGACGACACATTCCAAAGCGATTCACAAAATCGATGTCCCAGCATTTGACTGGCCAATCGCCCATTTCCCAAAATATAAATATCCACTTGAAGAGAATGTTCGGGAAAATCAGTTAGAAGATAAGAAATGTTTAGCAAATGTTGAAGAGCTTATTGAACAATGGAATAAGAAAGGAATGCCAGTTGCTGGAATCATAGTTGAACCTATTCAATCCGAAGGAGGCGACAATCACGCCTCTCCAGAATTCTTCCAGGAATTACAGAAAATAGCGAAAAATAAAGGAGTTGCTCTTCTTATCGACGAAGTTCAAACGGGAGGAGGACCTACTGGGAAAATCTGGTGCCATGAACATTTCAATCTACCTTACACTCCAGATATTGTCACATTCAGTAAGAAAATGCAAACTGGAGGATTTTATCATCTACCTGAATTCAGGTTCACTAAATTTCACTTTCTTACCAAAAATTACATTACATCTGATCTGATTTCTTTATTTAAATCTATTTACTTATTGTTTACAGACCTGATCAGGCCTACCGAATCTTTAATACTTGGATGGGAGAACCTAGTAAAGTGCAAGTTTTGAAAAAAATTCTTGAAATTATTAAACGAGACAATTTATTGAAAAATGTTCAGGAGTCTGGAGATATCCTCCTTAATGGATTAAAAGATTTCCAGGTAATTTTTACCAATCATTTAATATAATACCCCAATACGTATAAATTGCTAGTTTTTGCAAATAAGAATGACTTGACTGGCGCGCACTGATGAAAGTAATCACCGCCGAAATCTAAACTGTTTTAAGAACAAAACGAAGTTTCCAATCAAAAATATTGTTTGAAAAATTTAATGCAATACTTTGTTATAGTGTATAAAATGTCTCTCATAAAATATGAATTTAAAATAAATTATTTTCAGAAAAAATATCCCCAACATTTGAATTCGGCGAGAGGACGAGGAACATTTTGTTCGGTCAATGCACCCAACTCAGCTGTGAGGGACAAAATTTTGAATGATCTAAAACTTAAAGGTAATTAATTCTATATTTGTAAAGTTAGATTTCAAGATGTAGATAGTAACTATATATTTAACGAGAGAGCAAAACTGATGAAAATGATTTTAAATGACAGGAGTGCAGGCTGGAGGATGCGGTGATGAAGCAATTCGTCTGCGGCCTAGTTTGGTGTTCCGACCTAGCCACGCCAATTTGTTCTTGGAGAAATTCGAATCCGTTTTGAAGGAGTTATGAAGCTGGCTAAGAGTTAATAATGTTCCAGGTGTGAAAAAAGAAGGTGCAGCCCATATCATGTGTACTTTACCAATGGCTTTATCTAGTATACGAAATTATATGAACAAATCCCACCGGAACGGCTGCTCTATAGTAAATTATATAATTATGCTTATTCATGTACACAGGAAATGCGGTAGTTGACTAAAACGCAATTACCTATGCAATTAATCTATGTCTTCCAAAAACCAGGCTCATAAATTTCTGTTAATATTAAGTCTGTCTGTATTGTATTAACAAAGATGATCGTCAGGTCGTGATTACCAACATGTAAACAATGTCTTCCATTTTTCTGTCGCAAATGCGGACTAAATTAATTATTTGATATCCTCATGGCATGGACTAACTTAATTTTTCAGACTTAATTAATAGAAATTTTTAAGTCGATAATATTGGTATGAATTCTTTTGCGATCCATTTGGTTTTCTATCCAGATTGGGAAAAAAGGTGAATAATGCCACTGGAAATAATTGATTGGATGTGTATGGGTGAGGGAATTGTGTGGAGCGAAGTAAATTCTTATTTTCTTCTTTTGTAAATGATTTTGGATTTTAATTATAAATGTAATTAAATGCTGTACACCGATTGTAGTTCTTAATATTACCTTCCATCATACATATACTACATATTGCCTGTCGTCCTAAAGCAATTTTAGGTCCACTGACAAAAGTAATCAAGTCTTCCACACCTGCTCCATTTTTAGAATCTAAAAGTAAATGTCAATGTGAAAGTTTAGCTCATGTCAGAGTACAATTTCAGGAGGAAATGGTGACTGTTTGTTAATTATTGAGGTTTTTTGAGCTTTCTGATATTCCTATCTCTTTGCACTAAATAATTCCCAACACGTATGTATGATGCTTAGCACTTCATAGTAGCGTTTTGTGTAGTTATTATTATAAAATACTAATAATAGGAATCTACAATTTGGTAAATGTAAAAGATGAAAGACAGAAGAAGTTAATGTGTTAATTCCCGGTGGTAGTTTAATATTTAGCTTGAAGGCTTGAAGTATTGATACTTTTAAGATAATTTAACCCATTTACTATATGATTGTGTTCTCAACAAGTATTGCACAATAATCACTGTTAAATTTAAATATTGAATGTGCATTTATAGATTTACTGTAACTCAAAATACTCTTGTTTCCATTGCAAGTCGTTTTTTGACAACAATAATATAATTATTTCCAAATCAATTTTTTAGATAATAATATTTACCTTGCGCTAAGATTCAAAGAGTATGTGGATGTTTGACTATATATAGAGATTCAGTAATTAATAATAATTAGCACAATTTGTCTGCTAGTTCTGTATCTGCACACACGTCGGCACATAAATTGTAAACAGAGTGACAATAATTGTACCTTTAAATATGGATGTGATTAATAATAATTAATGTATGCTATGTACTAATAAGGCTTCAATATATGCAACTGCTGGTTAACTATAGTATCGCTATAAACTTTAGCTCCCTGTATGCACATAAAATAGTTCGGAGCGACCATGATGATGAAGATAATAAAAATGTTTTAACGATCAGCAAACCTTAATAATTAGTTCTTGTCCTTTATTTTTGGAATAATTTTATTTTTCATGTATTTTCTTTAGTGTAAGCAGTTACATAATTTCATTTTCATTTATTTTGACGTTGATTTATTTAGGGGGAGGAGCCTAGGTGAATAGGGAATATGAAAATGTGATTGCACTGCCCTTAGGAAGAATTTTATTAGTGGATGCGAAGAATCATGAGAGAGGTGAACTCCTCAGGGTCGGGTTTATTTGGGAATAAAGAGACTCCGTTTTCATCGGTGAAGTCTGCAAAGTTTTCCCGGCCGATTTCTGTGAAGCCGATTTGTTGTGCAACTTTGCGTGTGTAGGAATTTGTAAAGGTCCCTTTCACCAGAGGAAATTGTTTTTCCTTCAATAGAGCCACTGAGCGTCTGTACAGCTCTTTTGTGATTCCCTTTCGACGAAACTCTCGGGAGACAGACGTGATTGTTAATTCAACAACCGTTCGAACTTTGTAATTTTCAAAGATGTTTACATCTCCTCGAAGTCTGCTAAAGAACTTCCGTGCTATTTGCGTTCTCGGCGATGGATTCGGAATGGGATCGATTTGCTCTGCATCCAGACTTTCAACGTTCGTGACTTGCACTGCAACCACCTGAGAAACACTTTCTATGTTAAACTCAATTCATAAAACCAAGTAATTCACTTTTCTCTTTTCCGATTTCATTACATAAACTCAGGGCCGGACAGGCTAAATAGCCATCAACATTATCATAAATAGATTTGCAATTTTTTGCATTCGTTGAAATTCCTACTTCGTGACCACTCTATTGCAAATGTGGAGGTTTCTGCAAACGGGTTCTAAAATGCAGAAAAAAAATCTTATGCAGAATTAAACGCGAGAAAACCAAAACTTACTGATTTGAAAAGCAGTTTTTATTTATTTTCTAATGAAATAATCAGAGGAAAATTCAAAAAATTCTTTATTTTGAAGTATTTGAGGGGAAAAGATTAAAAAGTAAAAAAAAATTGACAATATTTTTTCTTTGTTCTTGTTTGTAAATAAATAATATTTCGTGTCGAAATATAGGAATTATATTTTTCAGCAGTATTTGTTAGAAATTGTAAACAAACTATTTCACCGGGATTTTGTTTTTCTGGGAATGACACTTTTATTTTCCGTGCTGGGAGATGATGAGCACGAAACCGGCCCTGCCTGCATGAGCTGCAAAACAGAAATTCTATGGCTGCGGAAGTTGTGAGGCTGCTTCGTCTGTTTTCATTGAAAAACTTACTTGTGCCGTTTGTTTATCAAAGACGACAATACTTAGTCCATTGGAAATAGCAATCCTAACGTAGTTGTCTAAATCTTCCCTGCGCTCTTCGTCGTATCCGACGAATTTACTTGTTGGCTCGTCTAAGTAGAAAGAATTCTTTAAATGGTCCAGAATAGAAAGCAAGTCGCTAGGAAGGGGCTTTCTGAAAATGAAATTGCTCCATTCTCCATAAACTTCCATCCCAACAATCTCTTCTGCAATTCAATAGCGTCGAAATTACTTGGAAGTTAATTATGCATAAGCATTACACTACAACCATCATATTATATTACCTTTCCATGCACTACTGACCCAATTGTCAAACGAACAATTGAAATAGATATCCTATATCCTATATATCCTAAGATGAAGAATCCCGGAGAAAGAGATCGCTATCTATAAAGCATAAAGACTTGTTGTCTAAAGTTGTTTGGATATAGATAATGTGTGGGGCATGCAAAGTTATTAATTACAATTGAATGAATTAATTACTGTACATGGACAGATAACATTGATTAGGAAATGTTTGTGTATCATCACATCTTAATTTTAATCCTTTTGATTGAAACTTATAAGATGTAAAATCTGATTTAGCCCTTAATTCCCTTATACGTAATTATTCTGTATTGTCACATTAAAAAAATAATTTACACGGAATGTTGATCGAAGCATAGCCTTTACTAATAAAACAAAAATGTAAATGACTAAAATTAGGAGGTAGCAACAAGGTGGCTAACTATTTAATCCGTCCATGATTGCTCTAATCTGCAGTCATTTTTATATTCGCAAAAGGGACTAATATATTTATGTAAATTATTTAGTTAGACAAACCATAGAAAGGTGAACGGAAGTTCAGAGGTGGATTGGTTTTATTCTCCGAATAGGTACTGCTTTTTATTTAAAAGTGATTTGTAAGTGATTTCTTCCTTTTGCATATAATATGTACTACTGCTAGAGAATGAGCAATTCCATTAAGGGGTAGCTGGCACTTTGGCTATTCCTGATTCCAGCCAACGGAGTAGCGAGGTCGACATAATCGAAATCTATCTACCCATATTTATCTAGGGATGAGAGGCACTGCAAATTCATCATCATTAGAGGTTTTCCAAAGCTTATTTCCTATTTTTTCAATTCTGTACGATTTTAGACGCTGAAATTCTGAATGAGGATTTTACGATTTTGCATTTGAATTGTCACAGCTGGGAAAAAATTTAAAATTCTCAGTCCAAGGCATCCTTTCTCAAAGAAAGAAGTAGCCAAGAGCCAGGTACCCCTTAAGGTCGTGCTATAAAAACCGAGTATGCGATTGTAAGTCAAATCAAATGATTAAAATGTCTCATTTATGTACAGAACTGCCGAATGTAAAAGGATGAGATTAGAAAAATCCTTTATTTACTGTTTAACTATGACATCGTTCTATGCTGCCGCTGCCTTTACATAGAGATTCCATTTCATTTGAGAGATAATGAATGATGATGAGTCTTTATCTGAGTGCAACCAATTAATAAGTCACTATATGCATTTACACATGGATATAAATACAGAATGACAACCACCAACTAGAGCTAGACTAGTGACATGATGGATGAGTGAGTGTGAGGAGATGAGCATTGCTCGGCTCGGGTATGGTAGTGTCAATCAGGTTATGTCAACAAAGAGCCAGGAAAGTGAATCCCTAATTTTATCTCTATTGCCGGTGAACTGTATCTTCAAAGAATTGTTGGTTAGGAGGTCAGAATTCGTCATTGACTACTACATTGTATTATATTATGACTGTACTGTATGTACTATTAATTATAATAATAATACTATATCGTTGATTAAAATCCTGTATGCATCACACAATTTCCATTTTACACTAAATGCTACTCACAATCAGTTTGGTTCAAAGTAAACTATTCGTACAATATATATTCAGTAATAATGTGTAAATAACTACTGTGTATCTGTGTTGACAGTTAAATGACATGGAATATGATCATTAGTAATTAATAATAATCATCGTAAACTAACTTACAAGTTAGTGCTTATCTTTCCCTACTTCCATTTCCATTCCCATCTCTGTCCGTTGATGAGTCCCTACAGCTCTGAAACTACTTTTCAACGGGTGTAGCTGGATTTGCTGGCATAGCGTCAGTGAAGGTCATCTATGCTCCCTACACACAAGAGCCATGAGAAAAATCCGTACACTAGCTACCTGATTGTTAGTTAGCTCTGTTTTACAATAGTAGTAATTGTGATTTTGAGTCCCACGTCTCTAACTCATTGTACTTTTGAATTAAACTCGCCGAACCACTTTGTTCATCCATAATTTTAAAATGGCTGGAATTACTATTAACATCAGCTTTGCACAAATCGCCATATTTTTTACGGTATGTTGCTCATTTTACATAGACATGCTAATTATTATTATTATTATCGCAATTTTGCTCCAATTACAATTACTGGGACAGCAGGTAGCTAATAAATAAATCTCATGTGTTTACACAGCTATAATATTGTTATTATAAAATAGGAAGGAACTCTTATGTAATATTATCATAGGATTATATAATAAAATAGTTGATACATTGATGGTAAATCTTGGATGATAATATTTTTGAATTATTTCAAGCTACTATGTTGTAAAGGAAGGTTAGTTGTGGCAGTTAATTGCACAGACTTTAATATACCTGTTTTGTTTTCAGCTGATGGGAGTTGGTGTGATAACTGGAAGTAGTTTACTCCTGGATAAGTACACAGACGCAACTTCAAGTGACACTGGGAAAAAAGTGGTCGGTTGTACTTCAGTGAGTATTATTGGAGGAGCTGCTCAGATCCTCATCTCCTTGCTCTTGTACTTCAAGGTAAACTAAAAATCTCAATGCTACCATGCAATTATTATTTACATCAACCTACCTAGGTACCTAATAATCAACTGGATTATATAATATATATATATATATTTATATCCCAAGTTACATTCAGACTGTATGTATATGAGAAAATCCGAATCTACTTTTCGTAGATATCTCAGCTAATTTATTATATTTTGCGTCCTGTGGCAAAATTCAGTTTGGCAAAATAAAATTAGCCTCCATCATTAAAATGAATGTTTGAAAACTGTTCTTCTTTTATGATTACTGTCTTTAGCCTCCCTAAAATCTTAAAGATTTGTCAATTATTATAATAAACCAATCAATTTTGACACATTTCGACAACTGTACTATTCGCAAATTCGCAACTGCAATTTTCCAAACTGAAAAATGGGTATTCAAATAGAAAGATTCTTTGTAGCTATCAAAGTATCTAAGAATTGTAATTTTCTTGTTCTTAAAAAATATTTCAAAATTCTAATGATCAGGAAAGCCATAAAAATATTTGGAGGCATGGGAGTATCGTCCTTGTCATCCTGTACATCATCTGCTTTGCAATTCCGCTGGCGGACGATGTGCACGCTAATTCCTACTACGGCATTCTACTGGCTAACTGGATTCTTCTTTTTATTACGGTGGGATTAATTTCCAGCGATTATTCTCCAGCAGCGATGTTATTTGCGGTAAGCAGAGAAACAGAACTACACTATAAAATCTACTAATCATGTTGTGTAATAAAGCAAAATGCAATGTGCGTAACATCTGTCATGAACACTAAAATTGTATGATAATAACAGGTGTTAGGAATCAGTGTTATGATTGTCAGCAGTGTAGTTGTCAAATACTATGCCAATGCCTCTGGAAAAACTGGACAGAAAGTCATTGGATGCAGCTCGGCAGCTCTCGCAGGAGGTCTCCTCCAGACAGTTACGTCTGTTGTCCTCTTCTTCAAGGTCTTCAATTATACTTTTAATATATTTTGTAAAAATTCTCTTTCCAACAAAGGTTTTCTCTTGATTTTTAAAAAACTGTCGCAGTTTTAAAAACAACAGTGCTAATCCCAAAAATTTCCATTTAAAATTGACCACCATTATATATAAAAATAAAAGTTATTGGTGTTTTATTTTCCATTTTTGAAAAGAGTAATCTTATAGTGGCGGTCATGAAGGACAAAATGAGATTACATTCTTATGTAAGGCTTGAATGATGCGATGATTGAGGGGTCAGGATACATATCCGAATTCCGAATGGTATGTATCCGAACGCCGAATGGTACATATCCGAATTCCGAATGGTA